>JAHDVE020004443.1:0-113327 GCA_022606495.2 Halesus radiatus | reverse complement strand
TTAATTAAACTCATTTCGACACTGTGTTTGTAATATTGAACTTAAAACAATTCTTCATGGGAACACCATCTCGTATACACAAATGCTGTCTGTCCATAAAAGGCGTCGAATGACATTATTATTTGTCAACACGAACTCGCTAAAGATTTCGTCGTAAAATAAAATGACGTAAATAACAACCATAAGCAAAAGAAAGGATTACCATAGACAAAATACATTTCTGGAATATAGTTAATATATATATATTTTCCCTTGATGTTGATATGACGGTTAGTCGGGCAGTTGGTATTATTCTAGGAATAACGCAAAAAGAGAGGAATAGAAATGCGATCTTAGGTAGTTACAAGTAATTTATTTTTATATACGTGGGATTAGTCTTAAATCTAGAGTAAAACTTAATTAGACATAATAAATTTAATAAAACTAGATACGCACTTACTTAATTCTACTGTTAAAGTCCTTGTACTTAAAATTAGAGGTTCACTGACTTAGGTAATTACTTATTTCTACTGTTAAAGTCTTTGTACTTAAAATTAGAGGTTCACTGGCTTAGGCAAGGTGGGAGGAATTATCATTATAGTCAGGCACTTCCCTTTTAGGTGATGGATGTCCAGAGTCCAGTGGCGGCGTTGTATGTAGAGTCCTCGAGTTCGCACTACGTATTCGTGTACCTCCGGATCGGGAGTAGGTGCAACGCGGCGATAATCAGAGGCCTGGGCGGTCTCCGATGTTGATCTCCGAAGGGCGAAGATCAGCTGCTTCCTTCTGGGATGGAAGCGTAGAATTTGTAGAGCGTAGAGGACCTGGGCGGCCTCTCCACGGAGCGAGAATAGGAACCTTCCTGGGCGGAAGGTTTCACTTGGCTGTGTGTCCTGGGCGGACTACTGCAACCGACTCTCCGTCCTGGGCGGACTCTTACAACGACTCGTGCTTCCTTGGCGGAAGACTACACGCGACTCTCCGTCCTCGGCGGACTCTCGCAATCGACTCGTCTGTCCTGGGCGGACTACTGCAATCCTCGGTGGAAGACTGCACCTCACTCTCCGTCCTGCGCGGACTCTGGCAATCGACTGTCTCCTAGAGCCCACTGTCCTTCTGTCTACCTGTCTACCTGTATTGTTCAGCGGTCGTTCCATCCGCGGCTCAATTCCCTTGAGAGGATTATCTTTTATTGACGTCCCATAAAATTCTAACGGAATTGCGGGCTTTCCCAAAATAGCAGTTAAGATTATATTATTTTAGTTACGATTTTTCCTAATAATAGGCTCGGCTAGCCTTGGTACTAAATTTATTTTGTGGCCGGTCTAATCTGGGAATTCCTACTATTTAAAATGCACATTGTAAATCTAAATATTTCGGTGAATTCGGTCAATTATTTTAGGTGATTACAAAAGGCTATATCAATGTGTTCAAAAGTTTTCCAGATATTCTCCAGATTCACAGAGGTTTAATATGTACAAAAAATGTCATTTTTAGATCGATGAAAGAATGATCACTCCAACAGTTCCCAGAGTTCTCAGATCAGTGATGAATCAAGTGGCTCCCGATGCCATCGACCGTCGACTTGCTAAATAACCTAAACATCCTCCTATGACATTCACCAATTCCCTTTCACCATGCGAAAAAATTATGAGTTCAAATACCATTATTATAGCTTGACAATTATTGCATAATTTTCTTCTGCATGCATCCAAAAGCGTAACGAACGAACGTTTCTGACTTTCTTAATAAGAATGTACAGCCTGGCAGAATATTGTAAAAAAATAATAAATTCTGAACTAAGCACGTCATTTCTATGACAACCTCAAGGTCTTTGACATTTCCTTGTTTTTTTTTTTCAAAAACTATCATACCCGAGCATTGTTGTTTACTTTGGTTATTTATTAATAGTTACAAATCATTTTAAATTAATAGACTAATAAACAGTGGAACAAGAGAAGTTATTTATGTGCTCCAAATTCTAGCTCAATCAGTGCCCCTGGACCCTGGTGTTCTGGTGGGACTCTTTACTTAGTGCACTATTACTTACACTTTCTCTTGGTAACATTTTTTTTTAATAAATATTTTTTTAGTTACTGCAAATTCCGTATTTATTTATTATTTTCCTCATTCTATCTTTCTATTCACATTTATGAACACTTGGACTATTGTGCCCATGAGCCATGAACGACCACAGCGCCTTTAATTTTTGTTTACCTTTAAATATCAGACTAAATCTGTAGTTTTTAATCCAGAAACCCTAAAAAATCCTTGGATTTGTGGGGAAAAATATTTTACAATAGTTTTTTATCCTCAGATTTTAGGAAAATTCCTCACACAACACAATTAACCTTTGGAACGCCGAGCGCCCGTAATCTAATACTTTCGTAGCGTGCCGAGGATAAAGAGAGTATATTTTCGTAAAAACCTAATAACTCGCTGTTTTTTGCAAAATTGTCTTTTGTAAATTGCAACGTCTTACCAGATAATGTGTTAATATATTAATAAAAATTATGTATATCTCCCATAAGTAGTTTTCCCAGAATAGCTACTTATATTCAGAGAAATGATTTTTTTACACGCCGATATGACGGTGGGTAATTGCAGTAGGTATACTTCTAGGAATAACGCAAAAGGTGAGGAACAGAAAAGCAATCTTAGGTAGTCACAAGTAATTTATTTTGATAGTCGTGGGGTTAGTCTTAAAACTAGAGTTAATCTTAATTAGACATAATAATTTCAACAAAACTAGATAGGCAATTACTTAAATCTACTTTTAAAGTCTTTGTACTTAAAATTAACTAATTACTTCGTTAAATCTACATAAATGGTTGTATTCTTAAATTTAGAAGTTCACTGGTTTATTTGTAGGAAAAAGTTGTTTCATAAAGTTAGAGATTCACTTGGCTGACAGGGTGGAGGAATTATCATTAGAGTCAGAGGCACTTCCCTTTTTGTGATGGCTGTCCAGGGTCCAGTGGCTGCTTTGTATGCAAAGTCCTCGCGTTCGCACTAGGTATTCATGTATCTCCGGATCGGGAGTAAGTACAACGCGGCGATAATCAGAGGCCTGGGCGGTCTCCGATGTTTGATCTCCGAAGGGCGAAGATCAGTTACTTCCTTCTGGGATGGAAGCGTAAAATTCCCTCGTTGTCAGAGGACCTGGGCGGCCTCTCCAAGGAGCGAGAATAGGAACCTTCCTGGGCGGAAGGTTTCACTTGGCTTTGTCTGTCCTGGGCGGACGACTGCAACCGACTCTCCGTCCTGGGCGGACTCTTGCAACCGACTCGTGCTTCGCCGGTGGAAGACTGCACCTGACTGTCTGTCCTGGGCGGACAACTGCAACCGACTCTCCGTCCTGGGCGGACTCTGGCAACCGACTGTGTCCTAGAGCCCTCTGTTGGTTGTCTACCTGTAGGTATTCTTTTATCACCCGCATTGTTCAGCGGGCCGTTCCGTCGGGCGGCTCAATTCCTTTGAGGTGTTTATTGCCGTCCCATAAAATCTCAAAAGAATTGCCGACTTTCCAAAATAGCAATTAAGATTATTTTATTTTACGATGTAGTAGTTTACAATTTTTCTAACAATAGGTTCGGCTAGCCTTTGTGCTAATTTATTTTATGGCCCGTCTAGTCTGGGAATTTTTATTACCTGAAATGCACCTTTTAAAACTATTTCGGTGAATTTGGTCATTTATTTTAGGTATGACAAAAGGATATATCAAACGGATTTGTATCCGTAAAGTTTGTACTTTGCTGGGCATTCCGGCGCAGGTTAGGTACTGAATTTAGTAAAAAATAATGTAGTCGTCCTCCAAAGTAGCAACATTCATCCTCAAAATTTTATTGTCTATTGTCCGAAAATATTTGAAAATTCGAAACTCCCAACGGGTCTGCATGTGAAGTATTTTGTCGTCGTCTAATTGTGTTTAGTTTTTTTGATTTTGTTATTCGTAAATATTTTTTGACAATGGTGGATTTTGAGTTTGTAATACCTTTACAAAAGGACGAACTTCTGGAATCTCATGTTGGCCAGTATCATGTGGAAGATGTTGTCCAACAAAGAGTTTTAGCTGCAAAACTTCAAGGTTGTTTATCTTTTGCATTATAGTATTTTGTTAATTTCTCCGTAATGACATCAATAGTCTTCGCCTTTTTATTACTGCATTTCCTATATAAAGCTAATATGTTTCAGATAAGGTAATTTAACGAAACATTACAATTATAGGTGTTTTATTATAAACATTGTCACTTTTGTGCAATTCTTGTTTATGCCCAAATGACAATATGTTTTCATTATGAACAATGCTGATTATTAGAGGCACTTTAAGTAAAATGTTAAAAACTTATTTCAGAGGGTGTTCGAGCATACACTAATCATGGAGTTGACTTTATATTTGAACATTTCGACACTTACTTTTCAATTCTGGTTCACGGAAACAAACTTGAATGGATCTCCATAAATAAAGGTAAGAGAAATTTCTTGGATATTTCTTGGATTAGTTTCTATATGGTTTTATGCATCGATGTATATAATCAGATGAGACATTGAGTGAAAAAAAATGGGTGCACTTGTGAGGTTTCCTCATAAATCAGCATAAGCCGGGTGCAGCAAAAATGCAGGTAATATTGGGCAATGTCTCGTTGCGTGGACTCGCACATGGATCTGCAGATGTCAGTATATTAGTAGCCATTAAACTATCGGTTTTGCAGATTTCTGTTTTACCGTCCTGCATTTAACATATTGTCGAATTAGTCAAGAGATGACGAGGTTGTGGAATTTTACATTTATTCACAATGCCTTTGTGATATTATTAATGTGCCTAATTAATAAAATCCTAAGAATATTTTAACTAAAAGAAATGTTATTAATAAAAAAGTTAATTAAAGGTGGCTTAACTTCTAGTGCGCTGAGATTGCCCATCGGATATGAAAATATTGTGCCTGTTGAACGCCGGTGTATCTGATGGACAATGTAAAAACATGCTTTCTTTTAGATGGATATAAACATTTTTTATAAACACATCTGGTCAGACAGTATAATTTCCAAAAACATTGTTTTGCAAAAAACAAGGAAGTTATTATGAAAATAGGCTTGGCCGGCGCATGGTACGCCACATGCAATATTTTACCCTCAGCACACTACGGAAATATTGGGCCGCGGGAGCTCGGCGTTCCAAAGGTTAATAATTGATCTCGGCGGTTATGTGATAATATCGAGAAGCTGCTGAAACCACATACCGCTTGCTTGTATATTGGAAGTACGCAATTCTGCTCCCGTGTTATGTATGGGGTGCCAATAGAAACATATGGAACGGAGGGCTCTCGGTATCACGCATTCTTACAGCACTCGATTTATGTTGATTCCTTACCGGCTCATTAGGGAGCCGTCTTAGTTGGATGTTGACATCCAACTCTCTATTCTGCCACTTTAATCGACCTACGACTGTAGTTGACTTATGCCTATATTGAAATGCCTTTGTGCTGTGTTGTTTTACTTCAAAAACATTGCCCAAAAGTTTGGTAAAGCCGATGTAGTAACTTTCCCCATGAAAGTGTTTTTTTTTTCATCAAAATAACTGTTGATTAAGCGAGAATAAGGTTTTTTACCCCAAAATATTATGTTTGCCTAACACAAATATGTACTTACACGCACCAGTAACATCGAGCAGCATCATCAGCAGGAATGGTCACCGATGCCTCTTCAGAAATTATCTTAACGGAAGAGAACAATTTGTATCTTATGGTTTAAACAACTCCCGCACATATCCCACATACTCTGGCGTACCACAGGGATCAAATTTAGGACCACTATTATTTTTAATTTTTATAAATAGCATTAGAAAAAATATAAAATTCGTCCGTTTTTTACTTTTCGCCGATGACATTAAACTCTTCATGCGAATAAGTACGTTAGAAGACTGTAGGTAACTTCAAGAAGATATTAATGGAATTATTGAATGGAGTATTGCTAATAAACTCGATTTTAACGTTAAGTGTTCAGTTATGTGCTTTACAAGATCACACAAGACTGTATACTTTAATTACAACATGAAAGATACGTCTCTGAAGCACATAACGACTTGTAAGGACTTGGGAACTGTGTTTGACGCTCGTTTAACATTTCATGCTCACATCGAAAGGATCTGCAAATCAGCCACAAAAATGTTGGGTTTTGTCATACACAGTTCAAAGGAGTTAACAAACCTTGCAGTTATAAGGCTGCTAAACTTCAGTTTAGTGCGTAGCATTCTCGAGAGTGGTTCTCAGGTATGGGGGTCAGAGGACACCGTTTATGTACTAAGGGTCGAGAAAATCCAAAAGAAATTCTTACGATTCCTCTACATGAGAGAGTTCGGTTTTTACCCATGGCTGTTTCCAACATCTTTTATCTCGGGAATGCTGGGTATTTGGAGCCTATGTTCTAGGAGAGATATAGCATTACTACTTAAGGCTCATAAACTATCGAACGGTGTATTAGTAATACCTGACATCCTGGCTGAAATAGGATTTTATGTCCCTGATAATTTCACGCGAGGCCGCCAACACAGGCTCCTGTTTCTTCCCAGGTGCAGAACTAACTTACCAATGGTGATGCCTCTGGGAAGACTTACTAGGTTAATTAACTGCCTCGTAGGAAATGTGGATATTTTTCACATGACCTACAATAATTTTAAGCACGAACTTATTATGTTATAACATTATGTTCCTACTTATAACTCTTTGTAGCTATTTTTGTTTTACCTTTGTGTTATATAATTGTGCTAACTATATTTCTGTAATTTTTTATCGCTTTTGCATTGTATTGGTCTTTATAACTGTTTTTTTGCAAAAAAAAAATAAATAAAAAAATGCCGATGGTGCTGCTTTATGTCACGAATGGAGCCGAACCAGGGCTGCTCACTCTAAGGTTTTTGTTATGTAATAATAATAATTAGATGATTTGTATAGCGCTGTTTTTGTGACAAATCACCTCAGGGGCGCTGTAACTATTCAAGTAACTTATTTTGAACTCACTGATTATATAAGCATTGTTTCGTAAGGATTTCCCCATATCGGAGAACAGCAATGATATTTTTAACCGTTTGAACAGTTAGAATGAATTTGGTGTATGCCATCTAAAACCAATTGAATAATTTTAGTATTATTTTGGTTGCCAGGTTTTGAGTATGTGGAGAGAGCATGCCAGCAGCTATGCGGCACCCTTGAAACCGTCTTCCAGGAGAAGGATATAGACCCAGAAACGAGGGCCCGAACCCTCAACTGCCTCAAAATGCTCCTGTATCTCCACACGAGCCTGATGAAGGTTAAGGACTCCAAACTTCAGGCAGAGGTATTTGATCTCACTTAACCCGACACCAATGACATGAAAATAATTACCCCTACGATAACACTGGCTCGTCTTGACCTGGTTTTTGTCAGAAAATTTTCTCAAAGCAAAAGTTAACTAACAAAAATGTAATAAAGTTTACTAAATATTTACTAAGTAAGGGTTCTGTTCCTAAAGAAATAAAAATGACAATATCTATCTTCTTCTATATTATATATGTAAAAGACAATGGTCTTATGTGTATCCGCATAGACTATAAAACTACTGGACCGATTTGTTCATGGTTTTTTGCAAAATGATGCGCATTGTCCGGAGAAGGATTAGGGGTGGGGGTAGGGTAACGCATCACAACCTCAAAGCTTTACTCCAAACCAATTGTAACCCCGGGCAACGCTGGGTACTTGAGCTAGTATTTTAAAAATCAAACTTTTATTAACTTTTTCAATAACACATGCAAAATCTACTTTGAAAACACAACTTGTGTATTTTTTGTAAAGTATTCTAAACATTAATAGGAATCAATAATTTTATACACTAAAAGAGAGATCAAACGAACTTCTTATCATAATACTAATAATAATGTATGAAATAAGTGTTCAGCTACTTCAGACACACGGAACTACTGCAATTTTCGCAACATGCAATCAAATGCTCTGGGCATATGTAAATCTGGCATGCTTTACATGTATGAAAAATGTTTTTTTATCCTTTTTGGACAGACATATTTGATAATTATTCCGAGTTCCTTGAACCTTCTAGGGAGGTTCCTCGAAGTCCTACTTCATCGTCGGTGTCCGAATCTTCTAACAAGATTATTAACAACAAATTAAATTAACAACATATTATGTTAACAAAAAATAACAAGATAATTAACAACATATTAAGGCGATATAACCAGATACAATTGAAGAACAGTCATTTTTTAATTGAATTGCAGACGTATCGACTCTTTTCCACAAACAAACATAAATGATTTCCAAAGATTTATTTCAGAAACTCTGCATAAAATACTGGTGGCATTTCCAGAGGAAATCCAGTTGGCCGCCTCAGACAAAGTTGGGGACAGCTACTTCAGAGGCTGGGCCCGCAATGAACGGAGGCCACTGAAGTAGCACAGGATGCCTGGAGCCACTTTATCGAATCAACGGGTTCTCAATCTAAATAGGACAAGGGGAAGAAGATGATGATGATGGTGTTTTATGATGTGTTTTGTATGTGTTTAGGAATTAAAATAACAACTCGCAAATTGATTACAAAATATCACAGACTAAACAGGGAAGTTTTTTTCCACCCCCGAAAAGTTTTTAATATATCATTTATGAGGTATCGTCTCTTAACCCTCTATATGCTATTATCACTGTCTGGGAATATAGTGGATGTGTGGAGACATAATATTCAATCGACTTACCTAATACAGAAAGTGGAGTATGTGCTAGCAAAGTGACTATGTAGCGAGGTTAAACAGTTGAAGCGAGGTGAAGAGGAGTCGACTGGACCAATCGAGGATCAACAATATAATGAATTTGGAAATAAGAGCCGGGGACCGTCGCTGGTGATTGTGGAGGTCACCCGCGCATGCTACGGGCTGTTGCATACATTTGTCTGCAGACTAGTATGGCCAACTCCGTGTTGTTTTAATAAGGTCTTTACCAACTTATCCAACAGATGGCAGCCACACTGACTCTGGGTAAAAGGGCGAGGAAGGGAGCCAATGCTGACAACCTGGAGAAAGAGGGGGAGTGGAGAGAGGGGGAGCGGCGGACGGCGCTCGATGTCATATACAACCTCCTGCAGTTGCCGTTGCACAGACTCTGGGATCCTCCACTCGCAGATGATACCTTTGTCGAGTGAGTTACATACAAAACCACCTCAACCCAGGCCAGGATCCTGATTTAAGTTGGCCTGATGATTTGTATAGCGCCGTTTTTGTGAAAAATCACCTCAAGGGCGCTGTACAAATATTTCTTAACTAATTATGTACAAACAGATACAGAAAAAACATACTTACCTGGCAGGTCGCTTCAGATGAACACAGTTTTATTAGAAAATTTATTTATAGAGATGATAGTTTTACATGGTTATTTGTTGCTCCTTTTCTATTGATGTTATATTTATTAGAAGATTGGTGGCACAAGAAGAGTTGGTATTTATTGAGATACTTATAATTTTAGGACTGGAAAGTATTCATAAAATTAATTTTAGGACTCCAAAATATCTATAAAATTACCTTAAAAAGCGTAAGAAGCTTTTAATAAATATTAACTTTTTATTTTTTATTTTACACTTTGGTTATTTACAGTGTTGCGGGCTGTGGACGCACCGATGCGTGAATTTTTTAATTTAAAAAAAATTTATTTAATGACTTTAGGTAACTACTAACCGGCTTCAATTTATGGATATGATTGTCTGAAAAGATGTGTTTTAAGTTTAGTTCTGAATTCTGTCGTGTCTTTGATAATTCTTAAGTCATGCGGCAGTTCATTCCAGGCTTTAGGTCCTGATACTCCGAAAGCACTATCCCCGAACTTAGTATTAGATGTGCGCTTTGGTTCCTTTAACCTGCCGATAGCTGATGACGATGCTGACCTAAGGGTGGACTGCCGTGAGTTGGTATTTTCGGGAATACACAGTTCTGATAAGTAAGCCGGAGCCATTCCGTTAAGTGACTTAAATATCATCCAGCAGAGCTTGAACTGGATTCTTTCAGGACATTTGAGCATACATACATGCATACATACATCAGTATTTTGTATACATACTTAAATATAATCAAGATAAATCAGTCCCACACATCGACCAACAATATCTAGACAGGACATGAGGATCTTAAATCGATACTTGAACCAAAATGAATTGGTTTGCGAAAACATTTATCAATAAGAAAGTGCATTATTTCATAGTCAAAAGATCCTAAGAAGCATTGCTTGTTACATAGATTGTTTCGACCGAGTGTTTTCAAAAAATCAACAAATGATAAAGTGTACAATTTCTTCAAGTAGTTAAGTGTGTGGGCTCGTGACGTATGGATGCATTCATATTACAACAGTAGTTTTATCACAAAGTTGACACTGCATACGGCGC
Organism: Halesus radiatus; assembly: GCA_022606495.2. Taxonomy (NCBI): domain Eukaryota; kingdom Metazoa; phylum Arthropoda; class Insecta; order Trichoptera; family Limnephilidae; genus Halesus; species Halesus radiatus. The sequence continues at coordinate 102,938 of JAHDVE020004443.1, read as the reverse complement.
GGCGATGAAGTTTTATATAAGGTTGGGATCTTAAATTAATTCAAACTTGTGAAGCGTGGTGATGCGCTCTCTGGTTTCCTATTGGCAAACCAAATGAACATTAACATGACCAAATAACATCATGTGGCTTAGGGTAACTTTGCGCTGTGCGTTATTTTAGAGTGAAGCATGCTAGTCTTTCGAAGCGCGGCAACGGAATTCAATAGGAAATTGTGTTATGAAGTTACTCATAGGTGGGTCAAAATTATCGTGCTAATTTATATAACACGCCAAATCTAGTAGTTGATACATCGATGGTCCTACTGAATAGATAATCCGATAGACGTGAGTTGTGGGCGTGTAAGGTCGATTTTACCTTACTTTGGGTGAAATTGCAGATCAAACATTTTCAAATATTGAAATTCTTTTACGAACAGTTAATCAATTTCATTGGTGTATCTTGGGTCTGGGAGTCGAAAGGTCTTGTGTTAATTTGGAATGTTAGTTTTCTTTTATATCTGTATTCTCTCCTAGGCCCCAAACTCCTAGGTTCCAGACAGCCAATCAAATTAACCCTTTGAAAGCCGGCATTTTCGGTCAAGAAATCGTTAAAAACTGGAGCGTTTTTCGCATTAGTCGCGCTGTCTGCCAGCTGAGTGTAATTTCGTAATTACTGACTTGTTTTTTTTGCAACATTATGCTTTTGTAAATAGTACCGTCTTACCAGAAAATGTCTTTACATATTTATAAAAATTAAATGTATGAATCAAAAGTAGTTTTTTCAGAATAGCAGCTTCATATGTTTAGAGAAATGATTTTTTCTGTCTCATGTTACAAAAAAGTTTTACTGTATTTTCCTAAGTTAAATAATTGCCCTTCACAATAAAAATAAAATAATACAAAGTTTTCCTGTAAATAAGTACAGTATTAATTTTCGTGGTCACAGGATATTATTTATTTTACAGTTTGCGCGAGAAGAGACAATACTTTAAATGTAGTATTAGTCATTTGAATAAAATTTATTCGAGTATTGTACAAACATATTTAAGGCTCAAAATCCCTTAAGTACGCGACCGTTCCGAATCTGTTCCATAGTGCGCGTTGGCGTTCCACAGGTTAATTATATGTTCTTGGAAGAGGTTCGATATTTGAAAATGTTGGATCATTTTCACTAGAAGTATTATAAAATTGACCTTATTTTAGGCACATGGACACGCCCATAACACTCTTCTATTGGTTTTCTCTTTAGTGCTGTTTGAGTCCACTATGCGAATACTCGTATGTGCACCTGGTTTATAACATAAAGAAATATAATATGACCTAATCTAAATATGCAGTTTATAAATGAAGAATTTAATTTCAGCATGGTAGCGCAGCCTTGCTACCGCGCAATGGAGGACGCCTCCATAAAGAATAAGACCACCAGGGAGACTGTCTTCCAGGTCCTCGGAGTGCTGAACAAAAAGTACAATCATGGTCTGTCGTGCACAATCAAATTGGTTCAGGTTTGTATTATTAATATTGTTATTTTCCTACGTGTAATGTGTATGACCGATAGATGAATGCCAGCGAGACAGCATGCTTCAGTGATAATATAAAAAAAGTGTGTGTGTGTCTAGTTTCATTCTGTCTGTGCTCGCCTCCCGACACGCAAAAAACGTTGATCCAGTATTACTCTCTCTATTTAGGCTGCTCTCTGACGGTCCGGTGAGGAATGAACATTTCACTCGTTACTGCAGACACTGCACAGAAAAGTCAAGTTTGCTAAAGAAAGGTAACGGTTTGCAACGCAGTCCATTGTGGGACTTTTCTGCTCAGTGTCTCCAGTAGCGAGTGAAATATTCATTCCTCACCGAACTGTCAGAGAGCAGCCTTAGTAAAATTACCTACAAACGTCACATTGGCGCACCCGGTAGGATGTTTGTAGGAATTTAGAAAGTTACTTTATTATTTTAAAGAGTTCTTTTACTTCCTCTGATGCCCTTGTCTATCGGAGGTTGACTATCATCGGGGCAATCTTCATCCTGCACACTGCAGGCTACAGCTCGGAACAACTCAGAACAACTCAGAACAACTCTGTGGAACTGCACTCGTAGATGTAAACTGATAGCAGTGACGACAATTAAAAATAATGACAACAGCCGGTATTTTTGGTGATTGTCAACTGTTGGAAATAACACTGATATTGACAAAATTCTAATGAAAATAATAAATAAAAACATCCACACACACCATACAAGACAGAAAGATATTAGACTTAAAAAGAAACAAATCCCAAACACCTAATTGTTTGCTGTATAAAGGCATTAAAATGCATAGCTTACTTCCCAGTGAAATAAAAAATGTACCTAGATTAAGCATATTAATAGCAAGATGCAAAAATTATGTATGTAATAAGTATTAGAAATATGCAATACATCTAAATTAAAATGTTAAAATATATAAGTTTATATTAGACCACGTGAAGAGGAACTATGTATTTCAAGTTTAATAAAAAAAAAATAACGATCTTACTAATATTACGGAATCCCAATGCTAGGGACATTCAATTGTTGGGTTGTTGAAATTGGGACCACTGTAACTACTGTTAACAGTCAATGATCCAACAAGCCAACAGACGCAATGTGTTGGCGGTATCCAATAGGAAAATACACAAAGAAAGACTAATAGCAGGAAGACACATAACCAAGAGACCACTATGAATCATGTATAATATCATTCACAAAGTATATACTGTTACACCTTTCTATATTTTTGGATCCAATATTACTGCGTTGAATTACATTAGCATGTAAATCCAACTATAGCTGCAAATTTTCGTCATTACTGTTGGGCATTGACCGCATCTAGCGGTTATTTCCAATGGCTAGTTATATTTTGAAACAGTACTAGCGGTGGTGTGCACTCCATAAAGGTTGAAAAGCTGTGCCTACCCTAAGAAAAACGATTCATAAAAATAATTTATAACATCGTGTGTCAAAACGTATTTTTCCACGAATTTAGTAAGGAACTTGTTCGAGGTAAGAGAGGAAGGAGGTTGAAGACGAGCAACGGTCAGGACATTCTTTGACCTCAAAAATAGACGAAAACATGCGAAAAGTGGCAAAAATAGTTCATTCAAACAGGCGATCGACTATTCGAGCATTTACAGAAGTACTGAACATTTCGTACGGGTCCATGCAAAGCATTTTAACCAATAATTTGCAAATGAGAGAGTGAGTGCAAAATTTGTTCCCAGAGTTTTAACTGACAAACAGAAGAAAAATCGTGTGTACGTTTGCACGGAATTGAAGGATCGTCTTAAAGCAGATCTGAACTTCATGGCCAAAATTATGACTGCAGATGAAAGTTGGGTGTATGGATATGACCCTGAGATGAAAATTCAGAGTTCTCAATGGAAACGAGTGGCTCTCCTCGCCCTAAGAAGTCGAATGTCAAGGTCGTGCTCAATGTTATTTTTTATAGTGAGGGCATTGTGTGATCAGTTCCAAAGGGAACAACAGTAAACTCCGAATATTACAAGTGCTTACTGCAATGTTTGCGAGATGACGTATAGAGAAAGAGACCAGACAAATCGGCCAATAGCTTCCTCCTTCATCATGACAATGTGCCGTGCCACACTTCGCTTCTGATTTTGCCAGTTCGGCCAGTTTTTGGCCGAAAAAAGGTTCCTGTCTACATCTGCCCTTACTCCAGATTTAGCACCATGTGACTTCTGGTTCTTCCTAAAATAAAAACCGTGCTAAAAGGAAAATGTTTCAACACCATTCCCGACATTGAGAGGGCCACGACGGAGTAGCTGAAGGCCCTTACGAAAGAAGCCTTCCAGAAATGCTTCCAATTATGAAATCAACGTTGGGATAAGTGGATCGCGGAGCATTTTGAAGGAGATTAATTCAAATTTGATATAAGCTTATTACTTTGTTGGTAATAATTATTATTCACTGTATTTTTAATTACACCTCGTATGTGTTATTTTTTTTTATAGCTCTTGTTTATCTCATTTCGTGTTGTAATTGGACAATGTTCCGTTAATAAAAATATAAAATAATTTATAATTTCAGATGGTCCAACTGTATGAGCATTCCGTGGTGGCGATCTGTGCCGGCATCGCGCAGCTGGTCAGCTCCTGGGGCCTCGTGGGGCTGGTGGCGCGGCTGGTGCGCGAGGTGGGTGACGCGCTGGGGGCGGGCGGGGCCAGCGAGGGAGCCGACTCGGCGCCCGCGCAGCGGAATTGCGCTGCTTTGCTGGCCGAGCTGACGCAGCTGATGCCGGCGCACATGATACCGGCGGCGCAGGCCATGCGCGGCTATTTGGACAATGATGAGGTGATTGTCTTCTGTTGTGTCCCCTCTTTTGTGAAAAATAGTTTTGGATACCTTTCAGTCTCACCAGTAGTTAGTTTTCTAATAATAATTGATTGTATAGCACTATTTAGTGATTATTGTATAATGTAGCCTTTTATAAGAAAAGTGTGTTTTTTTTTATTTAACTCTTAAAGTTTTCAAAGCCAGTTTCTGACCTCGGAGAATGTGGACTTCTCTGTCCCCAAATTTCGCCACATTCATACTAGTGTGTTCTGGGTGACAATTTTTCTTGATCGATGTATGTCATATTGTATTTCAGTGTTACCCGCTCCGATGCAGTGTGCTGGGCATGATGACGGAGATCCTGTGCAAAGAGCTGAAGGGGGAGGGGCAGTCGGATGAGAGGCGCGCCATGAGGGATGACTTCTTGGATGACCTGGAAGAACACCTGCACGACCTCTCGGCTTACGTCCGATCTAGGGTAACTTGTTGTTTCAATTAGTATTGTATGAAATAATTTCTATTTAGGGATTTATAGTGTAGAGCACGGGTTCTCAAACTTCTTTCGACCACCGACAACTTTAAGATTTAAAAAAAATCTAGTGCCCCCATATTTTTTAACTTACCCTTTTATATTACCATCTATTGCGTATCTTAAAAACAGTTATTGCAAATATAATTTTTAAACAGACATTTTTATCTGGATAGGATAGATAGGGTGTGACCCATATCCTATTTCTGAGATCAAAGATTGTTTCAATGAGAAGAAATAAAACTCATACTTAATCATATTTAGAAGTACTTTTATTAACATTACAAGAAGGCTTTGAATTCAAAACTCATCTAATGTGAAGGATGAATCTAATGCATTTCAACGAGTTTGTCAATATCAGGCGCGAATTCACTTAAAAACAGCCGTAAGTCGCTGCGTTCAGTAACTTACAGCCGATTTCTCTTTTTAGCTAGCAACATTGCTACAGCACTAAATCCATGTTCACACAAATACGACGATGGGAATGCTATCAGAAATCATTGAACAAGCGACCATAATCCAGGGTATAATTGAGAGATTCGCTTCTGTAGCCAAAATTCTTGGTAGCCATTTTTGAATTTGATTTTTAATTCTTCATTTGTTGACATTGAAAAAACGATCCAGCACTCAGTCTGGTATGTTCATGTTTAAAATGTCCTGGAATCGTTCCTTAAAATCATCGTGGAGGTTCTGACAGTAAATAAGCAAGTCATCGTTACTGAAGGATACTGTTGATAAATTGCGGAAGTTATTAAATTCATGTCTGCCTATATTCCAGATTGTAAAATCGAGTCAGAGAAGTACCTTTTGATAGCCAGCGCACTTCTGTGTGAAGCAGCGAGTGGTTGGAATCTTCATCATCGGCAATGCAAAGCTCACTAAATAATCTGTCATTTAGTGAGCTGCTCCTGATTTTATTAACTGCTCTGATAATATATTGTTAGCTGGAAAAACAATTAAATATTAATCTAAAATAGCGCACTGCTTGCCGCCCATACACATATTTCACGTAATTCACGATGTCGAGTTTGACAAATCAAAATGCCATTTCGGTTATCTTCCGGAGATGCCAGATTCATGAAATAAAAAGTGGGAACGAGAGTGTAATAAATCGCATCTCAAGTGGTATCGTGTCTAGATTCCGTCAGATTTTTATAGGTAGAATTTGTCTGCTGTCACCCCTCTAGATTTCCTTAACGCCTCCTAATTTTCTTTGAGCCTTCTACTGCCCCCCTGAAAGCCTTCAGGGCCCACAAGCTGGCGTTATCGCCCACTTTGCGAAAGACTGGCGTAGAGCTTATATTACAACATATGATGAATGTGTATAATAAAAAGACTTACTCTAATTCAGCACGTGTATTATTATAGGTACATATATACGAGTAGATTACATTTAACAATGAAGATCAAGATATTGGATAAATAAGATGTGGCACGTCCAAGTCAAGATTCATAAATGCCTTTGATATTGATAGACGCGCCCGGAATGGTTTTCTGTTTGTGTATTGTAAGTTGTTCGGTTTTTTGTTTGTGGCCAGTGGTGGCTATCAATTGGATAATGTATGTTTTTCAGTCAAAGCTAGGGAAAGCAACTTCAGAGTCTGTGCGAGGAGATGTGCCTGTTATAATCCCGTTTTAATAATCGCATTGTTGAACAGGTGCTGCAGAACTGGTGTCGTCTGCATCGCGAGGGTTGCATCCCGATCACCCGGCAGCAGCGGGTTCTGGCTCGGGCCATCGGGAGGTTGCAGGATAAAGCTACTCTGGTGCGAAAGAATGCCGTACAGCTGGTTAAGGTTTGTTTAAGATTTTACTCTATTATCAGTGTCTACTTGAAAATATGAACAAATAATGAACTAACGACTACGGTAATTCCCCATAAAATATTTTATTATTCTGCATCTCAAACTGCAGTTTGAATGGGTGTTTTACAATGGGCGTTTTACACAATCCTTTTTTTCATATAGATTCCATACAGGTCGTCTTTCCGTATGGATTTGGTATGGAAAAGAGAACTTGTTCTATTTTTGATACTGATTTTCGTCCTGTTTGGGGTGCAACATTTGTCATCTGTTTTACGTAACTATTATTTTACATCTTACGTGGAAATGTTGCGTGTTTATTTCGGAATATATTAAAAATGTTGTTAAAAAGATTATAGGTGAACTAGACTGTGTTTATTATTGACTAAGAGCGCTTGTTTCTGTTCGGTTTTGTGAATTTCTTGTATATTTTTATGTAGAAGGTGTTGCCATTTTTTGACTATTAAGTACTGTCCCAAAATATTATTTCTTCAATGGCAACTATGTCTGCCAATCTGTATGAAATCGTAGGAATGAAAATAATGATTGTTTAAAGCAATGATTTTTGATATGGTTTCCATATCGGGATCGGTATGGAAATAAGTACTGTTTAAAGCTAGCTTAAGTAACCAGACACTTCCCAACCTTCTTAACTCCCATTTCCATTGCCTCTTCACTCCCATCAACCTCACCGCATTTATTACTTATGGGTGTTTTATACCCAATGGCTCTGGTTAGTTGTTTAACAGTTTGTATTGTAAATTAGAGTTATATCTGATCTGCCGTATGAGAATTAATCCTTTCTTAATTGATTGTGAGCACCCCTACTTGGGTGTGTTTTTTGTTGTGTGTTCTTCTATTACATATATTTTTGCAGAAGTTATAATAAAATTTTCCACTAAAATCTACGCTGATTTTTTCACAGGTCTTTATCGAACACAACCCCTTTGCTGCTCAGATAAAAATGAACCTTCTCGAAGATGAATTAAAAAAGGAAAAAGCTGCGCTGGAGACGCTTCACCAAAAGTTGAATCCGGGACCAAACACAGAGCTAGAAAAGGCTTGGGATGCCATAAAGGGCGAATTGAAAAAAGTTGTTCAGGACAAGATTGGCCAGCTGACCCAGGATGACCCTCCACTGTCACAAGGGACTGTAAATGATGCTTATGCAAATATAAGAAGACTGCTTCATGACGGGCAGTACTTTGAAGCATTCATGGTCATCAGGCATGCGGAGAGAATGTATCCAGAAGCCAAATTGCTAAGAACCGAGATGGACAAAAAGGATCAGGTAATGTCTTCTAACCCCCGATGTTTGTATCCAGTGAGGTATGGGATTGGCGGAAGAAGGATAGATGTGGAAATAAGTAATGTAAAACAAACAAGGCTGATGAGTTTAAGATTGGGAAGTTTGGATGGTTGAAACATGTACTGCACATGTCTTGTGCTTGTTTGTTTGGCATCTGAAGCTTTCCAAGTGTTACAGAAGGATTTAGCTATGTACGCACATGATTGATTTGACTTCTAGTATGCAAGTAACACCAATGTCTTTTCGTACGGAGAGCTGTGGCATTATGAAATTTGCATGGCTTTTTCTGTGCAATTTATAGATCAATGTATCTCGAAAATGGGCAGCTATTTTCAGCTCGAAAACACAGCAAAAAGTGGAAGATACTCTCAATATTTGCCCTGGTGAAAGATCACCATTCAGATTAAAAACGTTGCTTGAAATGGCTTTAGCCGTGTTTAGTGATCAGATCTGAATATCCAGGTAGTTCCCAACTTTCCTCTTATCTGTCTCCTTCTCTTCCCCTCTCCACTTCCTTCAGCCCCATAACATACCACGATTGGGGATGCCATAGTCCCACTCGTTTTGGTCTGTGGGGAGCAGTTGGGACTCTTGTGCGGTATTTAAAAGCCTCTATTATGATTTTTAAATATTTAAAATTGTCAACAAACAAGACTCCAGAAATTTCCAAAGAACTAACAATTCATGAAAAAATTTCAGATTTCCTACTTCACTGCCCTCCTCCACAATGTGTTTGTCACCGAGAACAAGGGCGCAGTCTCGGACATTGAAGAGGCCGAGCTGATCACCGCCCACCAGGAGAAGGAGAATATCGTGGCCTTCCTCGAGGAGTCGGTGGCCTTCAGCAACCTCATCCAGCAGGCCGTCCCCCTGATGTACACTTTGCTCATGTCCAAACAGGCCACCGACGTCTACGAGGCCATCGACTTCTTCACCACAGCTCACTTCTTCAATATTGAGTCTGCCAATTTGGGCATAATGGGAATGTTGCAGTTGGTGTGGTCACCAGATCAGGTATAAATATATATTTTTACTTAATATCTTGCTACATGGGATTCTCGATTATAACTCATAAAAGAAAACTTATGGATTTGTCCGAACTGGGGTTTACCGTTAATTTTACATGTTTTTATTTTTATCACTGTATATTTTAATTCCGCTGGTTTAACCATGTATTTACAATTAGAGGGCGCTGTGATTGTTAAAATGGTTAAATACCAAGATGCTAGAGGAAAAATTATGTTTCATGAAAAGCACTAAAATATTTTCACATCAGCATCTAACGGTATTCAGAAATTATTTATATGTACATACTTCCTGAAAGCAGATGATGAGTCTACATCGTATTTGAAGTAAATTTAATATTTGAACTTGTTATATGTTTTAATACTGCACACTTGTGAGATAATTGCATGGAGAACTTTTCATATTCATAATATGTATAATCAAACAAGCTATTTATTATTATTAGGTGTTAAATTAAAATGTGAAACGCGTTCTTTTAGCAAATAAAACAAACAATTCGCCATTTCTTCTAACGATGTGACTGTCAATTATCAAAATTACAACCTCACATTTGAATCTATTATAATAACTGTTGCCATAATAATGAAATTTTTTAGTTCTATTTTATTAAGTATCTACACTTTCTTGACGCACTATATACATAGATACACTATCAAATTATAAAATTGTTTTCTAAAAAAGCATTTTGATTAAAATTTGTAGGAAAAGAAAGACGCCGTGGAAAAGGCGTACCGCCAAATGTACCTGACGTGCGAGGGGGGCACGGAGCGTGCGCGTGCGGGGGCCGCGGCCAGCCGGCTGCTGCGCCTGGTGCGCGGGGCCAACCGTGGCCACGCTGCCGCACTGCAGGCCCTGCTGGCACGATGGCTGACACAGGGAGATGTCGGCCCCGCTCTGATACAGGTCCTTTTTAAAAATATGTTTTTTAATTTTAACATAGCATCTTTTTTATTACTCATCAGATGTACATATATTGTCCTCAGTGCCAAGAGTTACCCCATTTTAGAGGACATTATTTTTCAAAAGATGATTCTGTTATGTATGTTAGTTTCGGTTCTTGTTTGTTATTTGCTAGAAACTTTAAATTCTGATTTATTTTTCATCTGTTGCTATGTGCTTTGTAAGTCATACGGTTAAGCTGGTTTAAATGGCCTTGAAATTTGAAACAAAACGACTTTAACGACATCTGTTAACTACAGCAGAATTTTGAGGTAAGTCTGTGGTCAACAGGTTTGGTCATGAATCCTCAGATGGTGATGATGATTCCCGGAAATATTTATTTAGCCTAATGTGGATGATTTCAAGGATTATTAGTTTCATCGTTTACTCTGTGGTCAAATGTCTGTGGGCATATGTCCCGGTAAAAAATATTTTTTGTACCAGTCAATAATTGATTTAGCTACTTGCTGAGATATTTTCTTCGTTTTTAGCTTGGAAATTATGAATTTTTATGAAACAATGAATACATAATATTTGACACAAAATGGTTATTGTTACTATTACTGCATTATTGGAGACACCATAGTTTCAATATGTATGTATATAATATTAATTTTAGGTCTTTACATGTAGCAAACACTTTGTGGGAATACATAATTATAAAAAATAAAATAACTTTGTTTTAATTCCACTTTATTATTTTTTCATCCATTCATTCCTCAGGGGTGAATAAAAAAATTTTTTTATTCACCCCTGAGGAAGGTTCAGGTTGAATCGAAACCGGTTGGATGAAAAAATAATAAAGTGGAATTAAAACAAAGTTATTTTATTTTTTATAATTAATTTTAGGAGTGACGCTAGCTACTCAAAATATATAAAAGCTATTTTCACAAATCAGGGATACTGTTAAAAACACCTGGATGATTAAAGTTTATTTTTCTGATTATGATTATCGTACTAAAAATGTGTATTTTTAATATTTTCATTCATAAATATGGATTTAAAAAACGGCCTACAATTATTAAAATCTCAATGGCCATTGCCCCACGGGGACTTTTACTGACTGTCGAAAATCAATAGTACTCAGCAGTCCAAACATTCCCGACCTGTGTTAATGTGGTTATTTCCGGATTTATTTCGTTTTTCAATACTCTTGTGTATATTTTGTTTTAATTTACTATAAGATTGTATAGCTGTAATAACTGACAGTGATTTTTTTACGGGCTCAGGCGACAATTTGTCTAAAATCGACGGTATGAATGATTGAGTTTAAGTAATTTTCTCAGTGCTAAATTTTCGAGGTTTTAAGACGATAAGGTAAGAAGAGCGTGTTGTATTAACTCTCATACCATATATATTTAATTATTTTTACAAAATGCGCCCAAAATAGTATTTTTTCGGGCCTTTTTTTAATTAAATTAAACCAACAAGTGACATTTTGCGATCTAACCTCCCAGTCATACGATTATCTGTAGAAGTTTGGCCATTCTTAAAGTAAATTTCATCACTATTATGTAGATATGATGTAATACCGTTTCCACCTATACATTATTAATAATAATGGTTAATTACTGAATGCTCTTATTGTAATGTCAATTGAACAAAAACAAAAAACATTCCTTGCGAGACATTGCCTGATAATAACGTAGTTTGGTAGGTGAATATTTTGATATATAATATTGTGTATATGTTACAGATCAGTACGGGAGAACTATGGAGACAGTGCAGTGGGGTATGTCCAGGTGAAGCGAATCGGCGAGTTTGCTCTTGAGTCACTCCGGAGCATAAAATATAAACAAAGGCGTACGCAGTAACACTGATTTGCAATGAAGCTCTAGAGGTTATAGATTCATACAAGTGTGAAGATTGTCATGCATCAAGGTTAGTTACTAATTTGTATCATCTTCATCAGTAAACTTGCAGGCAGCCCCCAGCGTCGTCAAATCTACATACATTCATAGCAAAAGATAACATAATTTTTTGTATTTTTTTAATGTTCCAGGTGGCTGCAAGCATGCACTTGCCTGTGCTAAACTGTTTCACACAAAAGCTCTTCAACGTGGAAGAATCCTTGAAGAAGTTTTGAAAGTAGTTGAGGCTACTAATAATATAAAATTAAAAAAGGGTGGTCACATTTTGAGTCATGATGTTCCGATTTTTGGTGCTTCTCCGGATGCTTTAAGAGAAGATTTCACAGTCAAAGTAAAATTCCCAGCAAAGGAGTCTACGATGAAAAATAACTTGACATATTCAACACAACCTATTCCCAAAGTTACGGCACAGACGCAACCACAGATGCATTTTGCCCAGAAACAGGCTGCACTGTATTGTGTTTGCCAATTATGACTTGGAAACTTCTAGAAGTCATTCAATCGTATATGAAGTATGATGAAGCATTATGCAAATAACTAATTATAAAATGTACCCAATTTTGGTCTGATGCAATTTTTACAAAACTGAAATACAAATGGGTAGATGGGTAAAAAATATATTTTGTTTTAATTACCTCCCTTGACTCCTCATGAATTCTCATAACTGATATAACCTTTCAATAGAATATAGAGTAACATTTTTCAATTTACAGTATATATATATTATAATAATCCACATTTATTTAGGCGAGAAAAAGAAAAGTACATTTCAGTAGAGATTTAAAAGAAAATAATGAAAGTCTTGTAGGTTACATAAATTATTTATTACATGTTGGATGTTGATATAATTAGTTGAAAGTAATTATTTGAGTGCCATAAAATATAATGGATGCACATAGATTATTTATTTATTTAGTAACTGCCTATTGATTTTTCAACATACAATTGACTGGAAATTCAACAACAGTCTTTACTACGCTTTAATTAAAACATCTTGTAGATTAATTAGAGCGCATACTATCCTTATTATTTTACCCATGATAGGGATGGAATATGGTTGTAGAGTATGCATTTTTGCACATATCAAATTCTGAACCTGATGTTTTTGTCAACGTCTTCGTGCTGAAATATAAAAAAAATAACATTAGAAGACGTATGTACACCATAGCAGAGATTCTTATTATTTACGAAGCAATCAAATCATTTGAAAAACAACTGTCATGCTCACAAATTTTTGCATGGAATTATACCGAATTAATCGTAAATTGTGGGAAATAAATATTGTTTATAATATTACTTACATTTAAATGGTTTTCAAAACAAAGGCGAATTTTTCAAATAAATAATTAGATTTTTGATTGGGTGTCGTTTCATAGCATTTTACCATTTTTTCTCCCTTCCTTGTCCCTTGGAAAGCATAAAAATATCTTATTTGGAGTTTTCCTTGTAGTATTTGTACATATAAGTACTAAACAATATTTACATCGCACGTGGGGAGACATCGGAAAAAATATAGTTATAAATAATTAATTGAATATAAAAACCGGCCTTTCTGAATTAAATGGTGGTTTAAAAGTCTCAAAATACTTTTAAAAACTGGAGAAAAATAATTGCCATCATCTGCCGTTGAGTTTTTTTAATAAACTTTATGAAACTTTTTTAAGCCGCATTTAAAAAAAAATGAAGGTTAGTGTTCATAAAAAACTTATACTGCACCCAACATTTGTTTTTTTATTGGAATTTTTATGACCGCATGTTGAAGAAAAACGTTCAAAGGGTTTTTTTAAGGATATTTGATATTTAAAAATATTTTATAAAACATACGTAGAGCGGTCAGAAAAAGATTATATTTCTAATTTGATTTTGATGAATGCTAAACCTATGTAAATTTTAAAAATATATAATTCATATTTTTCTCCTTATAAACATCGTGTTTATCGTATTGCGTATATTATCATTATTTCGGAATAATAAATTATTCCACTCACCCTTAAACATTCTTTTGGATTATTGTAAGCAAGGTTCATTCTATAGATCCATTAGCTTACTACTACTTGTAGCATAAAAGAGAGGGGTATGCAGCTATCCAATCTTTTAGACTGCTGTGGGACTATATTGCAGGGATAGGGAACCTTTTTGCCACCAAGGGTCATTTCGGTATCTGTGTATCTTTCGCGGGTCGGATAGTCGGAATTACTTGTATTGTACCAGACGTAATGGGACACAAACGAACTGTAGGGGGCAGCTGATCCTGATCTGCGGAGAGGGTTGGGAGGGGAGAAAGCACAACCTACAGTTTCTTCTGTGAGGAGGAACGATACTAACAACAAGACCTTATTTACGACTTTTGTAATTCTGCGGGCCTTGTCCGTGTGACGATGCTTGGTTTGAGTCTAGTGAGAGGCAGTAGTCCGATGGGGGTCCAGGGTAAGCGGTGGTCAGAAGAAAAGAAGGCGAGTAGATTTGAAGTCAGAGCGAGCAGTCGAGAGAGAGGGCGTCTTGTCAAGCGGGCTGTTGAAAGCTAACTGACTCGATTTGGTTTTCGCAGGCTACTTCAGGTAGCCTACCGCGCTCTGTGGATGCCCGACTAGCCCCTCTCTTTCCCACCGCTGTGCTACTCTGACGCTTTATTCAAGTCATTACAAAAGTGGCGGGGCACATCTCACATCTCGAACAATATATTTAGAAAGGCATCTGGAGTCGGAATTGTTTGCGAACAACGAAAAATTATTTCTTATATACGATCCGACTCCCTCACAAATCAGAATAATAACATAACATCTATACATAACAAATGTGAAGATGAAAATGGCCGCATCAAAATATTTTGGGAGAGGCTAACACGTCCGACACACTTATAATGTCATGTCTTGCACATATAATAGGTACTTCTATTAAATGAATGTAAATTTAGGCTACTTTATTTGGTCATATAACATCTAATTCAGCAATTTCTGTCAGGGTACGGGCTTGGTAGCTAGGGGGCAAGTAAAATATTCATTAGTTATGGCGGATGACATTAAAATAATATTTAAAACACAAAACTAGTTTTTCCATGAGCACAAATGTATTCACACATTTATAGCACATTGGAATGGTTTTTCCCTGGATTGCATCAGCATGTGATTTCACAAGATAATAATAATAATAATATTTGCATTCAGAATATGTTAGCAATATTCCCACAGAGTGCGTCAGTGTTGAGTGTTGAGGTTTATTAATTTATTAATTTACTTGCAGGTCCTTTGGGAAATCTTCACTAAGAAGCACGAGGAAGCCACCGACGAAGACAGTGTTGCCGCCCTCAGCCTCTTGGTGATGATGGCAAAAGCTAAATCTTCTGTTGCCACCGCTAACATCGAGGTCATTCAAACCATCGGCCTTAAGGGGAGCTATAAAATCAGAGTTCTCTCCTTACAAATGCTTCTCACCGTAGGACAGGCTCAAAAACGAATGCCCGTAGAAGATCCTCTTCTCCAAAGCATCCTGGAAACAGTCACCAGTTCTTTCTTCCAGATGGAGGACTTTGCATCGCTCGGAACTAATGCTGTGGATGTGTTCTATGTTCTCTGCGATACCCCGGATTTGATCTGCATTGATCTTTTGAAAGGCATCACGAAGAAGATGGACGAAATGGTTGGTGGAGTTGACGAAGATCTTGTTTCGTATCCTGTGGAGTATCTGAGCAGATTGATCGTTCTTCTTGGACATATCGCACTGCAACAACTTATTTACTTGGATGTTACAGTCTACGGAGAGTTGCGACGAAGGAATGAGGTAAAGTATCGCCTTTGTTCTTTAAATCATAATTTACGAATAATCTACTGACTGTTAGTGCGATTTTTAGATGATGATTTTGTTGTGTTTTGGTAGATTCGTGATCAGCGGAAGGTGGCCGGTGTAAAGAATATTGCCACAGTGGTGAATCGCAAGAGTGGACGCACCGGGGAAGTAACCCTCAACAGCAGTTCTGCAAGTGCTTCCAGCAGATTGCGCGCACACAACATGTCGCAACAGGTAACTTTTCAAGGTTTTTTATTTTATTTTTATGTATTTTTTTATTTATTTATGTATTAATTTTTTCTTTTTATATATACATTCACACAAACAAAGTACATAGGTTATATTTTCTTTATTTTTTATATATATATATAAAAAATATATATATATATATATATATATATAAAAAATACAGGGTGTATCGGCACGTACCCGACAAACTTTAACCAGCGATTCCTGAGCATATTTGGAGTAAAAAATGTTATGGCCACTTTTCTGTCCGGTAACTTTTTTTTTTAATAAAAAATTTATTATTCATATTTTCACCACACGTCACCACTGCTTTATCCTTTGTCAAAGTGTGAAAGCAACGTCGCAACTCAACACGCGTTTCAAAGACGAACACGTCAGGAATGCATGGGTGAATTAATGCTGCCAGATTGCTAAGGTATTTACATAATAATTATTAAATTTTATTTTATTTAAAACTTCGTAATTTTTTTAAAAACTCGACAAAAAATTACCACTATAATTTAAAAAAAATATTCTTAACCATACGCCATTTCGCAGCAGGCTCGTACATACCCTTTTTTATTCTGAATTTTGACATGGCCCGACTCACGAAGGTACCTATTTGATTCACACGATTTTGTCATGTCATCCATTCCCGACTTATAATTATATTATAACTCCTTTCATCGTTCAGTGGAAGATACTCTCGCCCTGGTGAAAGATCATAATTCAGAATTGAAACGTTTCTTGAAATGACTAGCCGTATTTGGTGACCAGATCTGAATAGCCAGGTACTTCCTCACCTTCCACTCCTTCCCTTAGCCATACAACTTACCCCAATTCAACATAATAATTGTGTAGGTACTCGTATATCGGATTTTGGTAGCTGTTATTGTGAGATACAAATATCGATATTAAAAATAATAATCAAATGTATGTTCCTCTTTTAAATTAATGCGTTTACTCATAAACTCCACTCCGTTGAATGTGCGAATAAATTTCAATTGAAAGCAGGTGCTCAGAATAAGTATAACAATTTTACAAATTGGTTTTACCGACGTGACTACGATAACGCATTACGGATGGAATGGTCACAATATTCGTAGAAATATTGACTTAATTAAAACCCACCACATTAGTAATGTAATGAAATGCCTGATAATTAGACACCACAATACTTAATTATGCAGGGAAATAAACCCCTGAGTCATCAGTTGGAAATACCAACGACATTAAGTGAAATTTTGAACAATGCAATAATTGGGGAAGCTAATAGGGATTAGCAAATAATAATTTACGAAAATTTATTAGGAAATCAATAAAGCCATAGAATAATAAAAATAGAAACATTTAATTTGTTCAATGAAACATTTACTTTGTAATGTGACATTATAATTTAAATTAAATAATATCTTTATGGTGATTACAAAGTCATTATTTAATATAAAGAAACATTTGACACAGTTTTATAATGCCATTAGAAGTCGAAACAGCTGTCACGCCTAATAATAATTACAACTAGCAGAACTTGTTTATAAATAAACTGTTTTTTTATAGATTTAATAATAATACTGTTAAAAATAATAAATTTCTTAAAAGTGAAATGGAATTCTACAAACTAAACTTAAATCAAATAAATTTATTGTGAAGGTTCAAAGTACTGTACTGTAATATTGTATTCAATAATACTTGGAAAAATTTTAATAATTTTTACGTGTAATGGAATTAATTATTTTTTAAGTCAAATTAAAGTGATTAAAAACCCATCTGGCAACATGTTATTCGAGTTCGTTGAATAATGTTCTTTCGTATTGGCGGGCTTTTTAGCTCGTTCAGCGGCAGCATTCGTCTCATTTTTAACTATTATTATTTAGCGTGTAGGAAAGAGCGAAGACGCTTTTCGACACACTTGCTAATAACAGCAATTTTTTTACACATACCATTGGACCCTTTCAGTAGACCGGCGTAAAGGGTAGAAATGCCTTTCACGCACAAAGTGCATTGATATGAATGACATTGTGAGAATTTTACTAAATAAATAATAAATGAAAATGCGGACATGTAGGTTATGTAATATTTTTTATTGGAACATTTGTTCGAATTGACTGCCATTATTTTCAATGGAAGCGTGCAGTCTTGTTATATTTTGAATATTTAAGTTTGCAGGATTTACTTTCATTTCTGCAGCGGCCCCCATCTCTTGAGGCGATTGGCTTAGCATATACTTTTTCCTTGAGAGCCCCCCACAAGTAGTAATGCAGGGGGGTCAGGTCGGGTGATCTCGGTGGCCAGGCAATGGTCGGACTTCCACGGCCTATCCAACGACCAGGAAACTCGACGTCCAAGTAGTTTCGCACGGTAATAGAGTAGTGTGGTGGGGCTCCATCATGCTGGAACCACATTCTCCGTAGTGATTCGAGGTTCACATCTTCCAGAATCTCGCCCAGTTGCTCTTGTAGGAACTCCAAATACATCGGTCCATTTAGTCTGGGGGGCAACTCGATTGGACCGAGTATTTGATTTCCTAGGATTCCTGCCCACATGTTGATGGAAAATCTGTCCTGGCTCGACGACTCCCGAACAAGCTTGGGGTTTTGTTCAGCCCAATGGTGCAAGTTGTGCACATTTAGCACTCCTGTTTTAGTGAACTGTGCTTCATCGGTAAACAATATGTTTTTCATGAAGTCTGTATCCCTCATGACATTATGCAGCATTCTTTTGCAGTATACGACTCTGGAAAAGTTATCATTCTCCAGGAGGCCTTGGCAGCGCCTGTAGTGGAAAGGTTTGAGCTCGTGCTTCTTCAGAACTCTCCATACCGCCATGTGTTCCCTGTGTCCTATCATCAGAGCGATCCGACGCACGGACAGCGTAGGATCTTCGGTGATCAAGTTGAGGATTCTCTGCTCAACTGCCACAGGAACAATATTGTGTCCTCTGCCGGCGCCTTCAATCCGTCCGATGCCATTGTCACGCAGTTGTTGATACATCTGAAACAAAACAACTTTTATTATTCAGCTCAGTAGTAAATGTCAAATAAATGGACGCGGGCTTTTGCACTCATTTTATTTTTAAATAACACTTATTTTCGGCACATATTAGAAAACTTAAGTTTTCTCTTCATTTATTTCATTTTTTTACAGTTAAAAGTACACAGTGTTTTAATTCATATTTTTTCTTAACTAGGAATGGTTGATATCTTAGATTCACAGGGATGAAATTGAATTGTAAGACATTTAAATAATCACATGGTGAGAAAGGGAGTGAATTCAATTGCAGTGAATGATGCATTTATTAGATATTAAAATTAAACTTTTTAGAACGCCGTTTCGTGACCATTGATTACAAATCACCTAAAGTTCGATTTACATTTTTAAAGTTGGTAGCCCCTTGTTATGTTTTTAATGTCCCAATGATTAAATTTCAAGCTTTTTGGCATTATCAATGAATGTAAATAGTTTCAATAAACAAATGATAGAGTACAAACCTAGACAAAGGTAGTGTGGTGTGGGACGCGTCTTTCAGGAAACCTCATCCGATACTCTCTCACGGCTGCTCGTGAATTCCCATTGCAAAGTCTATAAACAAACGCAATATCTGCTGGGTCGGCGGTGAATAATTGAGAGGCATATTTCAACAGTAAAAAACTTCAAAACTAAGATAACAAAACAACAACGAAAGTAGGTAAAGGTGGTGACAAGCGAACTTCCAAAACAACACTGAACACTGACATTAGACGGGTAGCGGGAACGACACAGGACTTGAGATAGATATGCGTGAAAGAGATAGCAGAAATGCGGCGTTGCCGTTTATTTCACCCCTATGCTGTGGACAGTGAGGGAGTGTGGAGATTTTATTTATTTTTTATTTTTAATAGAAAAAAAAAGTTACCGGACAGAAAAGTGGCCATAACATTTTTTACTCCAAATATGCTCAGGAATCGCTGGTTAAAGTTTGTCGGGTACGTGCCGATACACCCTGTATAATGGTGTTACACACTTAGTTCAAATAAGACTTAATTGCGTTTCTCTGCAATAAACAAAAGAAACAACATTTAAAGCCTCTATTTCAGGTGTTTTTATCTCCTTAAAAATTATAAAGCATATTGCTACAATAATAAAATTTCGCTATCGTTAAACGTCACGGCCGTTTAGTGAGTAGTGACATCTAGCGGGCTACCAACTAACCTGTCGGTAACGCGGAAATTACAGAATTAAGAAAGCGCTAACATTAAGTAACGTGGTTTTCTTTACATATATATACATAATTTGATTTTTTTTTAACATTAAATTATAAATACATCTGGGCACATGTACATAAACCTATGTGTAATGTATATAATGCAAAAAATCCCACACAGGCTGAAATAACATCAACAAGTAAATCCATACAACATGCTCTAATAATAATTGTTACTTTATCCTGCATTTTACCTGTTGGTGCACATTTCTCCTGAGGAGGTCTTATCCTGTTAATAATCCCGCCAGCTCCTTCAGTAAGTTTCTATTCATATTGATTTTCCAACATTATATTAATATCAATAATTTCTTTACAGGACGGAGCTGAAGGCGCGGAAGACGAAGACGAAGCGGGCCTCGAAGGTGCAGTGGCCGATGACGCTGACGCAGAGCTGGTTCGTGCTGTCTGCGAGGCAGAGGTGGTGGGTGGGGGTGCTGGGGGTTCCATGGCGCAGGACGCTCTGCTGGCTGGCGTGGCGCCTCTGCTGCGCTGCCTGCTCGCTCCCAATACCACCAACATGACGCCTGAGAAGCTGCAAGCGGCAGCTTGTTTGGCCCTTGGCAGGTAACAAGACCAAAATATGCATATTTAATTAGGTTTGGTTGATTCAGTCAAGAATTGGATATGGCATAATAATGTTTATTGCCTGTGGAGGAACTGTAAAGCTACGCAAATACCTAATTGCCTACCTCACTAGGTAAGCCTGTTCTTAGGTTAATACACGTTAAATCAATTGTTGTTACCTCGAAATCCGGAACGAATATGAAGACAAATGATTTTGTCGTGTTATGAAAGCTACAATGAAGTTGCCAGGAGTGAGATTATACTAGTATTTATCAAAAGTAAATGTCTTCGATTTAGGATTAACTTATTGAAGGTTTACACTTCATTGTAATACTGAAAATAATATCAATAAAATATGAAACAGAAGAAGACACAGAAAATAAAAGTCAGTGGTGACCGTATCATTTTATTTTCTGCGTGTTCTTCTGTTTCAGAATTGAGAATTATTCATATTATTTTTATTTGAATCATGGTGGTCTGTCACATGAATAAGTGATCCTGATCTAGCAAATTATTGATTGTTTATTGTATTCAATTTCAAGTAACTACGTTTTTCTTCTGAAGGTTTATGCTGGTGTCTTCCACTTTTTGCGAAGACCACATGCAGCTGCTGATGACCACCCTCAAGAACTCTAACAGCAGCAGTGTGCGTTGCAACATCGTCATGACGTTGGCTGACCTCACGCTGCGCTTTCCCAATGTTATTCAGCCGTGGACGCATTATATTTACGAAAGGTAAATGAACATTGACGATCTTCAATTTGAAGAAATGAACATTGATGAATAAATACGTAGTGCAAAAAGTCACTAATATCACAAAAACTGTAAAAACCTACCTCTTTTTCACAAATAAGTTGTTTTTGGTTTTATCGGTAGTTACAAGTTTTGGTGTTTTCTTGAAAACTTTTGTACAGTTTTGATTCAATATAATGTTGAGCAGCACTCTGACATTTGTACCCGTCGTGTGCCATCCCATGCTGGAGCGGCATTCTTTAGCAATGCACCTGACTCGATTTTATAGTATTTTGAACCTTAAAAATCCTCCTAGCATACTAAAATATATTTTATTACCTTGGCAAGAAAATAATATATCTTTATATCATTTTGTCCCGTGCAAATAGAGTATAACCTCGTTTTTACGTGCACGGAATTCATGTTTTCCCGGCAATTGCGTGTAATTTTTTCGGTCCCGAGGTAATTCAGTACATTTAATACCCGCATTTACGTTTTTCTTTCCCGCGCTTGACAATGATTGAATCGTGACATTCGAACGGCGTAAGGTGATTGGTCGGCGACCGATGCTGTGATTGGCCCGAGTTCGGCGCATAACGTTCGATTATTATTCATTTTTACGTCTTCATTCTTTCAAACACATAATGTCTAACCAAAGGAAAGCTTTGTCAGTGCAAGAGAAAAGGAACATTCTCGAAAAAGTGAATAAACATGTTGGCTCACGCGTTTTACCCATTACTACTTTGGCCACAATCATCAAAAACCATGATTTTATTGAAAAAAGTGCTATTCAATGTGGACCCAGGGCGAAAGACGTACCCAGTACCCAAGAAAATATCCAGTGTGATGTTATAGAAGGCTGGGAAAGGATTTCAGACCAATCCTTGGAGGATTATGTAAACCTTGACTCCAATGTTATGACATCAGACTTGGTGGAAGTTGATGACATTGTTGACAGTCATTTAACACCAGCAGACTTTTCTGCTGAAGAACTGTCCGATGAAGAAGAGGTTTATATTCCAATTGAGGGTTTAAAAACCTACTTTACAAGCATTGGTGATATTCAAGATTACACTTTCAAATGTTTATATAGTCTTGAAAGAAAATTACATAACAAAAAAACAAAAATACAACAAACCAATATAAGAGGTTTGTTCAAAAGAAAAGGTGAATTTCGAAAAGTATTTATTTATTCATCAATATACTACATTTTCTCCCCTTCAAAGTAATCCCCCTCAGATATAATGCACTTATGCCAGCGCTTCTTCCAATCCTCGAAGCACTTCTGGAATGCGCTTTTCGGTATGGCCATTCCGATCGTTTGAGCCGTATTGCTTCACGCAAACGTTGCATAACTTCCTTGTAGTATTCCTTATTAACCGTACGACCTGTTGGCAAGAACTCATGATGCACCACGTCATTGTAATCGAAGAAAACAGTGAGCAAAACCTTCACATTTGATCGAACTTGGCATGCTTTCTTCGGTCTTGTCACTTCTGGCCGCTTCCATTGGGATAATTGGGCCTTGGTTTCGACGTCATAACCATATACCCACGTTTCATCACCAGTGATTGAACCCTTTTGAGCAAATCTGGATCGTCGTTGACGTCATTCAACAACTCCTGAGCGATACTAATGCGACGTTGCTTTTGCTCAAAATTTTGCAATTTCGGAACAAACTTTGCTGCCACACGTTTCATGCCCAAAACATCCAAGAAAATTGCACGGCATCAGCCGATTGATATGCCAACATCCTCTGCAACTTCCCTAATAGTGATTCGACGATTTTCCATAATCATTTTCTCCACTGTTTCGATGTTTTCGTCGTTTGTTGACGTGGTTGCAACTCCAGGACGCACATCGTCATTAACATCTTCTCGGCTTTCTGTAAAGCGCTTGTACCACTTATAAACACTTTTTTGAGACAAAGTAGACTCGCCGAATGCCACAGTCAACATTAAGTGCGTTGGAGCACTTTATTCAATTTTTAACGCAAAATTTAATACATATTCTTTGATCATTTTTTTCAAAATCAAAAAATCGAAGAACACACAAAAACGTGACTAACCTTTCCAGTTGTCAAAAACAAACCACTAATCCAAAATGGCTGATAATGCTAACATATGATAAACATATGTATACCAACATAACAAAAAAAAATCGATAATCAAATCTACACAGCCTGCGAAAATTCAAAATTCACCTTTTCTTTTGAACAAACCTCATACATGATTTTTTTAATAACAAAATAAAAAATGTTTTTTTTTTGTTATACTGTATATTTATTTTATCTGTGACAAGTGCATCGCTACTGTGGAAGCGTCATCGACTTTGTTTCATTGTCATATTATATATATTTATTTAGAGGAGAATCTCATACAAATGATAATAATAAATGTAAATTTTTTACTTTTTAGGTTGGAAGACTCATGCGTGGAGGTCCGACAATGCACTGTGAAGATGCTATCTTACCTCATCCTGCAGGAGATGGTGCGCGTGCGCGGGCAGGTGGCCACGCTGGCGCGCCGTTGTGTGGACCCCGATCCCGGCACGCGCACCATGGCTCGCCTCTTCTTCAAGCAGCTCGCGCAAAAGGGCAACTCGCTATACAATGTCATACCGGATATCATATCGCGGCTGAGCGACCCGGAGTTGGAGCTGCCTGAAGATGATTTTAGGACTATTATTAAGTGAGTTACTACCAATGATGTATGGTGATTAAAAGAACTCAAAACTGTAATCATTGAATTATTCGTTTAATATACAACTCTATATTATTAAAACAAGTTGCTCGGAGCAGCATTGGGAAACAAATGCCAAGAGCCAGGTTCCGGATGTGGTGAGTAAACTACCGACCCGCTGGATCGGTGATACCAGGGCTCAGAAATAAATGGTTTTTCGCTTTACATTAGGTATCGCCACATTACTTCTCCATCTTCATATGGTGGAGGTCACCTCAGCATCCCACCTGAGGTCATTCAATCAGTCGACGAAATGGGGAGTCACTTGGTCTAGCACAGATGTGCTATATGGAAACTGATGAAGGGGACATTCTTCTATGATGTGTTCTGTTGTTTGGATATGTCCACATTCACACAGTTCACAATTCTTTAGGCCCTGCCCCATTCATACATTATATGCGTACAACGGCTGTGACTGCAACGGATAAGGGAGAGAGAACCCTGGCAGTTTAATAGTTGGGTCCACAACAAGGTATGTAATTGTTTTTCATGTCCGCATTCTGCCACTGAGTTTGCCACTACTCTTCATGGGAGTGTTGTGATAGAAGCAGTCCTTTGCTTTCAGTTCAAAAGGGTTTTCTAGCCATGAGGTGGCTGGCCGGGAGGTTCACAGGGCCACCTTGAAGTGGAATGTTACTATTCACGGCCTTTTTGTATTCCCTGAGGGTTGCTGTCTCTTGTCGATAAAAGTTGCTGTTCTCTAAACTACTGTAAATACCACAAAATAAGAGACCGACAGTCTATTATAGACCTCCCTCTCCCGGCCGAGGAGATACATTTGGATCCCAAAATAACATAATGTCACTTAATATTAAAGGTCACATGACTTTTTACATATTTATAGATACAGATCTCCAATCTTAGATTTGCTGTTGCCCCAAAAATACCATGATGCAAAATAAATTCTGTTCAATTTTTGGCCTACTACCAACCTGCAACCATTTTTCCTTATCATAATTGTTTTTTTTTTTTTAAATGTTATGTACGCATTCCATTGGGAGTATTTCCCCCTAATACGAGTATAGGGGTATGTTGTACAGCGGAGGAAATTGGGGAAAGAAAGGAGCAAGGATAGAGGAAAGTTTGAGAGAACCTGGTTTTCAGATCTGATCATTGAGCATAGATAGCTAAAACCATTTCAAATATAACAGGAGATTTTCCAGACAAGTTGTTATTTTCAAATGTTATTACATTTATAATAAAAAGTATGTACTCTTTTTGTCCTATTTGTTCTGAAATATATAATTACTATCATAATAATCAAATAAAGTAATTAAAAATGTTCTAACGATAATAATTCAACAAAAAAATACTAAGTTAGTTAAGAAATACAACATATGTACGTAAATGTATCTCTTAAAATTACAGATACGTCATGTCTTTGATACAAAAAGACCGTCAGATGGAGGCGCTTGTAGAGAAACTCTGCCTGCGCTTTAAGCTGTCCAGCATCGAGCGGCAGTGGCGCGACCTTGCCTACTGCCTCTCCATCTTCACGTACAACGAGCGTTCCGTGAAGAAGCTCATCGAGAACATCGACTGCTACAAGGACAAGCTCTTCCACAAGGAAGTATACGAGTGCTTCAAGACCATCATCACCAATGCGGGCAAGATGGCCAAGGCTGATGTCAAGGTATTCTAAAGAATTAAACTTCTGTAAAAAAAGAAATGTTGTGTCAGATCAGTATGTTAGGAGTTTGGTTCTTTCAGGATTGAAAGTTAATACTTTTTATGAACTTTTAACTCAATACTTATGAAAATCCACTTTGGTATATAGCACTGGATCATAGATATTGATTTTTTTTTATTTTGATCTCAAAAAGGCGAACAGCTAATATGCACATACATATCGAGGGCTTAAAGTTAAACAAAGTTATCTACAAAAAAGTGTTTTTTGTTTTTAATAATGTTATTTTACATTCTCGGCTACATGATAGTTAAATAATGTTATGTCATCTTTTCTAGTTTCTTCTTAAATCGTCAGAAAAGTTTAAAGTTAACTACATAAATTTTTTTTTTTTTTTAAAGAAAGACAAATATTCCCTGGTTACGAATAACCTGACAATATTTGAAAATCTCCTACTACCATCACAGTAAGCGGAAGATGTTGCTTGTGTCATAATGGAGGACTTAGCCAGCCCAGGAATTGAACTCACGACGCCTGGGTGAGACCCAAACGCGATGCCAACTCAGCCACTGACCGGTCGAAAATATCAAAAGATTGTACAAGCTGTTAGCGTCTCTGTAAAAAGAAAAATCAAAGTGTCGAACAACATCAGCGGCTGATAAAGTTTTTTGACACAAACAAAATACATTTACACTGCAGTAGTTTAATCGTGTGCGCTCTTAAATTTTTTTTTACTCTAACGTGTGTACCGTTAACTGTGCGTTGTTCATAGTAAAGCGATCCTATCTACATTCATTTGTCAGTTTTTGCGTGACACAGTTCTGTTGATTTTCATTTCGTGGAACGTTTTTGTTAGTTTTATCTATTATATAAGTGTTTTTGCTTTGTTTTAATTTAGGAAAGAAACATCAAAAATTAGTTTTCGTTGTGTTGTGACAGACAGAACTAAGCACCTCGTGGAGATTGCGTTCTAAAGTTGTGGACATTACTTTGCCGGTAAGTTTATATTATTACAATAACAACAACTTTGTTTAATATACAAAGTGATGCATACCCTGATCTCACATTCCTTATTATGAGTATTACTATACAGAAATAGTGGACTCCAAAGCATGGTGTCAGTACCCACATTAGAATGACAGGTCTTGTCTGATGCATCAGTTTTACAATAATCCTGATGAATTAATTATTAAATAACACCTAATACATCTCGCTGAAAGAGTACAAGAAGTATATGAGAATATATTATATTGTAACCTGGATATCAACCCAGAAAATTCTACAAATATGCCAGAAAAAAGAACTGATGATTCCCCACCTATTGGATTTTCACCGCAAGAGGTAAAAATAATATTTTTATTTTATTTTTAGTTTATGAATATAAATTTATCAATCAATTCTAAGATTAATAATATTGTGTTTTGTTTTCATCACAGGTGATCTACGAATTTCCTTGTGAGTTGGGAACGTCAACGGAAAATAATGTTTTTATAGAAAATAATACAACCAATGATGTCCCTTCTGTCGGTCCTTCATCCCGGGAGGTAAATAACCTGAATATTATCACAACACGGTAACATTGATAAAGATATCTCATAAGAAAATTAATAATATTGTGTTTTGTTTTCATTTCCCTCATAAGAAATTATATCATAATTATATCTAGTTTGAGCTCTAAGAAGGCTTTTTTTATCTATTTACTTTCTTCACTAAATATTTTTGTTTAATCTATTACAGTTGCATACTGGGATCTCTGTAACGGCGAACCTGATGAGAAAGGAGAGAAAAATTAGGAAGCCATCAGAATGGAAAATAAACAAGCGGAAGACAGCCATTCTACATGGCGAGCAGCACACATCCTCAAGTAACAATCAAATAATTGCTAAGAAGATTGCAAAACCTAAGGATTGTTCAAAATGTCAACCCAAATGCAATACTCACTTCAATGATGGAGAAACTACGGCTATCAACACAGAATATTGGTCACTTGGCAGTCATGAGCTTAAAGGGCAGTTCGTCTATGGTCTGGTCTTATTGAAGAAATAGAAAAGCAAGTCAACTAGAACACCACTAGGGAATAATTCTAGAAGAAAAAAATAGCCCTTTATTTTACTGGGTAGTCTCATGATCTTAAAGGGCAGTTCTTCAATGGTCTAGTCTTGTTGAAGAAATAGAAAAGCAATCAACTAGAATGCCACTAGCGAATAATTCTAGAAGAAAAAATAGTCGTTTATGTTTAGTAGGTTCTTTCTCCTAACCTTAATTGTTTTAAACATTATCATTCAGAATGTTTTCAATAAAAGAAAAAACCACGGAACTTTGGAGAAAGACCAATGTGGGAGCCATACACCAGGCATAAAACGGCCTCAAATAAGTCACGATCTTGTTTTCGAACACATCAACTCTTTTCCAAGAGTACTGACTCACTATTGTCGAAAAGATACCATGAGAGAGTATTTGCCATGTGATCTTAAAGTTGCGACCATGTTTTTTTTATTATTTTTTAATATGAATACTGCACAAGAGTCCCAACTGTCTGGAGCCAGTGAGAATATGGCATCCCCAATTGGGAATGTTGCGA
Source organism: Halesus radiatus (assembly GCA_022606495.2). Taxonomy (NCBI): domain Eukaryota; kingdom Metazoa; phylum Arthropoda; class Insecta; order Trichoptera; family Limnephilidae; genus Halesus; species Halesus radiatus. The sequence continues at coordinate 74,678 of JAHDVE020004443.1, read as the reverse complement.
GGCTGAAGGTATTGGGGAGGGGAAGGAGAATAGGAAGAGGAAGGAGAATAGGAAGAGGAAGGTGGGGAAATACCTGGCTATTCAGATCTGGTCACCAAACTCAGCTAGAAGCTATTTCAAGCAACATTTCAATTCTGAATGGTGGTCTTCCACTCTGGAACGTGTGCAAATATACTACATATTATTTTTAAATGAATTAATTGTGAAACAGCACAAATTAATTAAATAAAATTTACTTGCGCACGCCAGGATTTGAACCCGCGACCTTTGGATTCGTAGACGAGAGCCTTACCCCTTGACCATGGAGGCCGTCGATCTATATTTAAAAAATTGTTCTACTGATGATATTATCTCAGAAAAGCTATCATACTACCATACAATTTTTCAGTGTTTTTAAGTTATCCTTCCAAACGCTGAGAAAGGATTTGTGTGATAAATGTTTCATATACGACAGCTTACCAGAGACAAAAAGGTGAGAATATCATCTGAGCTCAAACAAATCACATTAAAAAAAAGGAAACAGCTATAATTTAAAAAACTACGAAGAAAGAAGAAGCTATCGCTGGAAACATTCATTTCTTTGAACTTGATTTTGAGGCTGTCAGATACTGCCCCAAGGTTAAGGCAAAAGTCATATTTTATAAAAAAATATGACTTTTGCTTGCTGTTTATAACCTTACCTCATATAATATGGCAAACAAAACTGCCACAAATTTTATGTTCGGCTGGTCGAGGTACTTCTGAGGTAGCTTTATGCTTGTACAGCGTACTACACCGAGGGCAGGATGTGAACCATTTATTTTTATGTCCGACACATGTGGCGTGCAGAACAGGAATGCCATAGTTTCTAGGAATATTCATTGTTTCTGCATGTAAGCAGAACAATGAATATTCCTCAAATAGACCATTGTTTTTTTGAACCAGGACATTCCCAAATTGAATGCGATTCTGTTCATGCACAGATAGAAGTCAGCACAAAGAATATAGAGATATTAGAACCGACCGGTTGGTATACGGCCGCCAGAATGGCTTCCAAGGCTAGGTTATAAATAAAGTGGTTGAAATGGTTCCACGAGAAATTTATAATTTTGATGCTCTACAAAAAGCAATCATCTAAAACAAGAAACAAGATACCGATGGTAATCAGGTGAAGTGACTCAACATAGTCTGGTTTCATTACCTTAAAAATGATAATGACCATATTTATTTATTTATTTAAGATTATGATGGAGATTTCAAGAAGTTTAAAGTACAACACCATACCCCTCGCTCCGAAAGCAGTCATGGATTAATGCTGCAGCCGAAATACACTGAGGCGTTAACTAAAAAATTAGGCCATTTAAAAGAAATTATTCCACAAACAAAAATTATTATCATGGCTATTAAAATTATCTGGAAGAAGTCACAGCAACGATGATGGATGTCAATGAAGAGTATGAAGGAACTCTCGGTGGCCTTAAATACTGAAATAATCCAATGTATTGTGCCACAATATATATATTTTTTTTCTAAATAAATGTGAAGAATATGAATAAAAAAATAATGAGTTTTACTTATTTTTAATGAAAATTTGTACCTATGTATATCAATTTATTACTGTAATCGTTTTTCAGCCAAATACAAGAAACTACTTTAAACTGCAGTGAGAATTCATAAACATGTTAATGTCAAAAAACTTGAACTTAACACGTGTTACTGTTACTATTTTCTAATGAAGAAATGCCATACTCGGTGTCAAAAAACACTAACAGTAATATTTCACATAAAACTATTTTTCATATTTTTTTAGGACCATACCCTATACATTTGAGCATTACCATAAGCAAGATAAATGCACAATACACAATAAATTATAAAATATTATCATTGGGTTTTAAATAAACACCTCCTTTATTGAGTTACAAAAAAAACACTGTTTTTTGGCTCTTCTGTAAAGTTGCACTTTTATAGATAGTGTTGTTTGATATTGAGTCATTGATATATATACTTATTATTAGATTATTTTTTTCTTAACAAAGGTAGTGACAGCCAATTTAAATATATCTACATATTTATGTATCTACATCAATTTTTAAATATTCCCTATTTTTAGGCCGTAGTCGCTGAGCTCAGCGACAAGATTGAGGAGTGTTTCTCCGTTCAAGAGGCGGGGGCCGTGTGCCCCAGAGAGGATGCAGAGGGAGAGGGTGGGGAGGGGGTTCGAGGGTCGGAGCACCCCACCCCACGCAGCAAGGCCAGGAGCAAACCCAACAACAGGCGCCCCCGACAGAAGAAGCAGTTCAGCGATAGTGATGATGATCTGTCCAGCGATTCAGAGGTAAGATAATCTTTGGAGGGAGTTTCATCATGTTTCCAAAACTGTTTAAAGATACCACTCCCTCAGAACTTTTCTCCATGACAAGATTGGGTTGTTTGAACCCCTGTCACATTTGATTGACGATTAGTGCCATTTTGAATTTTTTACATATGAATGGTCCCTGTCTACTGGCGATACTCGGCCTATTTTGTTGTTTGATCAAATTTTTGTCACATTTTGATCAAATGCTGAAACAGGCTATCAGCGGTTTACTGGTTAACCAGATCAAATGTAAAAAATTCAAAGTGGTGCTTATCACCGATTGAAAATGTGATGGGGGCTGAAACATCCCAACCCGTTAAAGTTCAATTCCAATTTTGTTATTTTCTTTTCTGATGACTTGTTTGTTTTCTATAGCAAAATTTATTTATGGACTTTTTTTTTAGCAGAGTCGAACACCAGTTAAGAGTAAGGGTAGATCAGATGAGAATGTGCGTTCCTCTGCCAGAAAACGTGCCACACAGAAATACATGCAGGAAGAAGATTCCGAGGAGTCGGGTAAACAAAAGATTTTTTGCTTTATATTTTCAATAAAGTATAGATCAAGATTATTCAAAATTCTTTTATGAACTGCTTTATTTGATAAACACGGGTAAATATTATACTATAATCCTCTTTTAACTCGTTTGCTGCCACTGGTCCCGATCGGGCTTAGTTCACTTACCTCAGTGGCTGTCTTTCACAGAGAGTCACCGGGGACAATCTCACCAGATATTCCCGAAATCTACTAAAAGGAAAGAAAAAATAAGCCGAAGCTTTGTCTTTATCAAAATGAATGAACTCTTTAAACATAAAAGCAATTAAGATTTACGGAAATGGTGATTACTGTTCCGCAAAGTAAATATTTATTTTGTTACATTTTTAAGTTCGAAATTTGGCAGTCCACAGTTCCTACAAACGTCTGCTTCACGCACTTCATGGTAGATTATTGACAGTATGTTGAACGAACTAAAGACCATGCGCTTAATAGTGCTCACCATGGTCTGCGCAGTCACCCGTCCTGAAATTCATATTTTTTAAATGCATTCAGTAGGATTTGAACGAAATAGCGCATGCACAGCGATGTGTTTGAATTTCATAGTTCTGGGGATAATCGCACAAATCCCTTTATGGTGTTTTGGATTGTTTGTTTTAGTAAGTTAATTTCGCGTGGGCGTCGTGTTATTAGTATTCTTAAATTTAATTATGAAAACAAAAACATTAGCCACTCATCTCACTAGGACAATCCTGTGTTGAGAGTATGTGCGATTATCTTGTATTATTTTTATTATACTATAGTGATTAGTATACAGTTATAGAGACATTAATCTATTTGAACATCTGATTAGGTGCGTGGCTTCAGGAAAATTTTTATTTAAAAAATATAATCTCTGAGCAGTGAGATTTCTTAAAGTTCACTTAAAAAATATTGTTGGTCCCCTCCATTAAATAAGTGGTAGAGACGCCACTGGTTTTCATTCTCACAATTTAGTGGCAGTGAACCTGTTAAAAGATTTTTCAAGAGAACGGAAAAATTATTTGTTGTAAAACCTTTTTTTGTTACAGTGTAACCCTCTTATAAGGTTCCCACATAAGTTTTTTTAGGTTCTTTGGAAAGCTTTATAAGAGGGGTCTAACTTTATGTGGTTTCCAGACAAAGCCATTTTCAATTTCAATTGTTATCAGATGACCGCAAAAACAAAACTTTTTACGTACGTGGGAAACTAATTTATGATTTTTTCTGTATGGGTTTGTACTGATTATTTTTTTTTGTTTTCAGATGATGATTTTCAGGAGAAAAAAGCCCCTGAAAAGAAAGAATTATTTAAAAAACCCGCTGCCAGGCCGGGACGTAGGCGAAAATGATATTTATCTTTGCCTTATACATAATACCTCTTTCACAAAGCTTTTATTTTATTTTTAAGGTCCTAGTTGTTAGAAGTTAGATTACATTGTCCATAAGTCAGAAGACTAGAAGACTAAATTAATGCTTCCAGAGTGGAAGATACTCTCAGTATTGCCCTGGTGAAAGACCACCATTCAGAATTGAAATGTTGCTTGAAATGGTTTTTAGCCGTGTTTGGTGACCAGATCTAAATAGCCAGGAATTTCCCCACCTTCCTCTGCCACTTCTCCTTATTTATAATTTTATTTATTGTAATTCAGACAAAGATAATTCAAAAGAATAATAGTTTATTCTGACAAAATATTGTGACAATTCTATGAACTTGTCTTACCTGCTGTATATACTAAAGAATTGAATAAATACCTACAAATTGTTTATAAGTTTTTCCACTTTTTATTTCTGACTCCTAAAATACCTATACATATATAGGTATGTATACATAATATACTCAAAGCTCTAATAATATCCCAATTAAAGCAGCTCTATGTCATTAGGTGTGATGACCGGTTAATAGTAGAATAATGCATCAGGTTCTCACTTAGGGACCTTGGGTTCAATTCCTCTGCCATCTAATTCCTGCATGTGCAATAGCACAACCAACTTTTTCCGCATGTAATGATGGAAGTAAAAGTTTTCAAATACTGTCAGGATATTCGTAACTCAGGAATGTTTGTTTTTCTTTTAAGAAAAGAAATCGCAAGTACAAATTGCCTAGACCTAGAACCCTGATACTCCTGTCCATGCATTAAAATTTGTTTGTGCAATTCGAAAAAGTGCGATTTTTGCAAAAATAAATAATATAATTTCGTAAATCTGAATCTGACAAGCAACATCTTGGTCGAGGTTTAGGAGGGTCTTGCTGTAATTTAAATACGATTGGCGGTCTGCTGGCAATAGTTGATACACTGTTTGCGCTTTGTACAGGAACATCTTCAAGTCATTCAGCAATATTCGCTGAAAAGACCGTCTATTGATGTCCAATTAGATGGCCCGTCGTCTGGTTGATGTTTGGGGGTCCTCTTGGACATCTGCAGCCACAGTAGTGATATTCTTGACCGAACGGTTGCTTCTTCAGGGCTGGCCATGTCTGCTACTGTCCCCCTGCTGAGCCAGTCTTCCCAAGGTGAGAATATTCAAACTTTGAATATTTCTCAGCCCGTCAAAACACTCGAAATTTTGCAGTACGGGACGTGACGTCATTTGAAGGCAGTTTTTTTGTTTGACAGAAAGGCCTTCCTTCACCGATTCGGTATAAAATCAAGATCTCCCAAAATAAATAAGAAGGAACTCCAGTCCACAGTCCATTTAAAGTTCATTTTCATAGTTAAAATATTTTCGAAACCTGCGATAATGCTCTAAATTTATAGCGAGTCAGGTGTGATGTTATACGGAATAATATGGACGAAATTTTCCAGTCTCAGTGCTGGATTTTGTATTCCAAATTTGTGACACTTTTCATTAATAAAAAAATTAACAGCTTTTAATTGAATAACACATTGTAAAATGTCAGCATTTCGTCACTATTATTTTTGCAGTGTACCAAAGTGTAAAAATACAACCATATAATTTTTTTCTGTTTTTCTAATATTCCAAACCTCATTTTCGACATCATGTTTTCAGATGTTGACACAATAATTAACTTAACCGCATATAATTTTATATAATATTCATATTAAAAGAAACTCTCAACAACAAGAATAATAATATTTATTATAACATTATCATAATTTCCATATATCGTGTTATAAGGAATTCCAGTCCATTATAAAAAACAAGTCAATGTCTACCTTTCAGTTTAAACCAGTATTTGTTTTTTTATAATCAGTTTTTAGAATTAAATCTTAAAGTCAGAATTTTTTAAAACCCGTCCATACAGCCGAAATCCGAACAGAGGGAGGCGCGGGGTGCGTGTTGTCACACAAGTGTCACACAAAATGGACTTACATAGAAGGAATTTACGTGCAAACCTCCACGTGATGTTAGTCTAATAATGCCAACTAAACAAGGCGTTTTGATAAGATGGTGTTTTATTAATTTAATTACGATTTATAAGTCCAATGTATAATTAAGTATCGGCGTTTGTTGATCTATTTTCCATATGAATATATATTTTTTGATCCCATAATATTTTTCACTGGAGTTCTTTATTTGTTGTTATTTCGCCCATGAATACATCTTATTTAATATTTTTTTATAAAATGACAATAAGGAATTCCTATCAAATTTAAATTTTTTTTTTTTATCAATATTGACTTTCAAACTTAAATATTTCGTTTATAGTTATCGTTTATCGTTTGCCAGTATATTTCGTTTTTTTTTCTAAAGTCAGTTTTCATAGTTAAAATAAAAGTAATAATAAATTAAAGGCTTCCAAAACGCTCCAAATCTACAGCCGGTCGGTTTTGATCAGTTTTGAGGTTAGAATGTCAAATGTCAAAACAAGGATGAGCTTTACCGTACATAAATTTATATTCTATTCATGGTAAGTAAACATAAGTAATAAAATTATATACCTTTTTTAGAAACTTTAACTCAAAGAATAATAATAGTATTGACCATTAACATTATCATAATATCCGTATTGATAATTGGTTTGATCCTGAATACTCTAATTTCTTTCATGAATATTAGTTGTTTATATTGAACAACAATTATAGAGCTTAAAATCACCCAAATTAAGTTAAAATTTTGCCAAAACTAAAAAAAAATACATATTTAAAATTCAAAACAAAATCGAAAAATTTAATTTTTCATACTAATCCAAAAACAGAATGCTCAGGTGACGTCAGATGTTCCAAATGCAATTGTACCAATATAACAAGGTGTATTGATGAGCTGATTTTTTATTCGGTTTTAAATAATGATTTATAAATTCTATGTATAATTTTATATATAATGTAAGTTATTTATTTAGAATTGGCGTTTGCTGATCTATATGAATATGTATTTTAAAGTCATTATATTTTTCACTGGAGTTCCTTATAGAGCTTAAAGTCACCCAACTAAAGTTAAAATTTCACCAAAACTAAAAAAATACATATTTAAAATGCAAAACAAAATCGACAAATAAAAATTTCCATACAAATCCAAAATCAAAATGCGCACGGCGAGACCCTTGACGTCAGATGTTCCGAACGCAATGGTACCATCACAACAGGGTGTTTTTATGGGATGATTTTTTATTCACTTTTAAATAACGATTTACAAATTCTAAGTATAATAATACATATATAATTAAACTAGTGTATTCTGAATCGGCCTATATGAATATATATTTTTAAAGCTGTAATATTTTTCAGTCGAGCTTGATAAGACACTATTTATTAGCTGGGTAATATTATCTCTAGAAATAACGCAAAAAGGTAAGAACTGAAACTCGCTTTAGATAATTACAATAAGGCATTATTGTTATAATCGTGGGGCTAGTTTTAACCTAAAGTTAATCTTAACTAAGTATAAAAAGGTCATTAAAATTAGAGATTTACTTGATTCTTAAAACTAGATATTCACTTGGCTTATTCTACATAAAAGTCTATATTCTTAAAACTAATTTCACTGGGCGATGGGAGGATTACAGCAAGAGTTCAAAAGCACTTCCCTGTTACGATGACTATCCAGAGTCCTATGGCTGGTCTTCGAAAGGCGGAGACCAGTAACTTCCTGGCCGGACGTCGGCAGCAACTGCGGTTAGAGGACCTGGGTGGCCTCTTCGAGGGGTGAGGATGGGTACTTTTCTGGGCGGGGAAGCGTACAGTCGACATGTCCCGTGGCCTGGGCGGCCTCTCCGAAGGGCGGAGATGGGACACCTTCCTGGGCGGAAGCGTACAGTCGACTTATCCCATGGCCTGGGCGGCCTCTCCGAAGGGCGGAGATGGGACCACCTCCCGCGCCGGAGTCCTGACGTCAACCTTCCCGTAGCCTGCGTTCGGAATTTCGACGACCAGCTCCTCCTGTGGCTGGTTGTCATCTCTTTCGTGTTTCGACGACTCCCGCGGCCTGGGTGCCCTCTCCGAAGAGTGGAGATGGAGCAACCTTCCGATCCATGGTTCCGAACTCAACTGTCTCGACGACCAGCTCCTTCTGTCGCTGGTTGTCATCTCTCTCGTAGGGATATAGTTCTCCCCTGTTCCGTCTCGCGGAAGATGAGACGGTTCCCTAGCGCTAGCGTCGCCCATTACCTAATTCGGTCGTGGCCCACTGGTCCCACGGTTCCCGAGGTCATTCCGTTCCGAATAAGGGTCGGTTTATGACCCGTTTTGTTTGGCGGGCCGCTAATTTATTATTGCCCTCGAGTGTCCTTTGTTAAAACTATGCCGATGTTTCTAAACTACTAGTTAAGGGTGCTCTAAGCTTTACAATAGTTCCGGTCCGAACAAAAATGCACGCGGTTAGCCTTTGTGCAATTTCTTCAAGGCCTGTCTATTCGGAGGGAGTTATTAAAAATTGAAATACACATGTTAAAAAATCAGTAGGTTTGTGAATTCGGTCATTACTTATGTGTATATCAAGCTCCTTATTTTATTTATATTTGAATGTTCAATGATGCCCCGCATTTAAATTAAAATATATGTGATCTTATTGTTATGTCGGTGTCCCCTGATGTTCCCGCTCTTTTCCAGACGCGGTAAATTTAAACGCACACTGCTCGGTTTTTTCGTACCGAAAATTACTACGTATCTAGAAACCCCTACACAATATTATTAGAACATTGGTTTGCTTGCTTATATTTTGTTTTAAATAATTTATTACGTAATTTTGCATTGTAATATTAGTGTATTATATACATATTTCATGTTTCTTTGACATACTAAGTGAATATACTTTAATATAATACGTATTATGTATAATAAATATAACATTCTAACAATAAAATAATTTTATCATAATAATTAGGTATGTAATATATGTAGGTATATTAATTATTCCGAATTATATTAATTAGGTATTAACTCGGAATTGGGTAAAATAATAATTAACCTATACTCGTATCTTTGGTGAATTTTGATCGCTAATGAATTTCGGTCGCCAATGCATTAGGGTCTCCATTGGATTTCGATCACCGGTAAATTTCGATTGCCAGTGAATACCGATAGCCGTTGAAGTTCGATCATCGGTTAATTTCGATCGCAAGTGGCAAGGAAAGGTATCTGTTAAAAGTGAGTCGAGGCTATCGAGTTGCAAGTTGCCGATATTGGGCCATTCACCTGTCGCTACTACTCTTTACTCGTTACGAGTGTAATATTCAGCCGCTGATTGTTGAGTGTTGAGTGTTTAGTAATCGCTTCACGCGACCACTGGAGTGAGGTGCTCTGTGTTCTGTGCTCTGTGCTCGGTGTTGTCTGCTCGCCACTGCTTGTACCGAGAGATAATACAGGCAGCCCGTGAAGTGGCCGATCTTATTCATTAGTTCACCGGCGTATTTTCGTTGCTGAAGTTTCACGGTAAACAAATTTGAGTTACTAAACAAAGAAGAAAAAAATTATAAATTGAGTCTCTTAAATTTCAGTGGCGCAAAGTGTAGTGCTATCTACTTGTGGCATTTACAAAGATAATATTTTTTTTAAATTTGAGATTATTTGTAATAACTCTAAGCGGTCGATTTATTTTTGTATTAACAATGATTGCCTCTTTGTTTGAATAGCATATCTTGCCAATTATTTTGCATTCAGAGCTATAACGAAATGTTGCTAGATTACAATAATAATGACATGTGTCACAGTACGGGAAATAATTCATTGATGGTAGTATTAAACAAAACATATTATAGAAATAGTGGACTTAATTTTTTATGAAAAAATGGTATGGGGTATTTTATTTATTTATTTAATATCAACGGTTTAAATATACCATAAATTAAATTAAACTACATAATTGCATGTCACAGTTAAATAAAACATAATAATATAGTACAAATAATTTTTAAAAATAACTATTAAATGCGGCATTAGATCGTAATTAAAGTATTAAAATAATAAAATTTCACGAAGGATAAAAAAGGAAGAGATATAAAACATATAAGTAGACTTAGGTTAAATTAATATCGATTGAAAATATATGATAGAATAGCCTTCTTGTATTTACCTTCTCTCCAGTTAAATAGATTCGCCACATCTGCGTGTCTATTACTAACTTCATGTAATCTAGGTACAAGCGAGTGTTTGCAATGCCCAGTCCTGGTGTTGTTACATTTAAACAGGATTTTGGAATGAGGTGCTCTCCTAGGTATATGATATTGAATGAGATTAATTAAATCAGGGTTGTCTATACTACCATTTACAATATTGAACATAAATATCAAGTCGTAAATAATTCTAAGATCTGTGAGTTTTAGTTAATTTAGTTATTTAATCAAGTAATTATAGTTAATGCTTTCAATGGGAATACCGGAGTTTATAATTAATGTGTCCTAGGAATTTATGTTGAATTTTTTCGATTGCATCTGAATGTATTTTAAAATGGACTAGATTGAGGAGTTATATTCAACTTGATTTCGAACTAAAGATGTATACCTAAATCCCCTGGAATTTAAAAGAATGACCCAAACATTTTTATTCCCTTATTGTTAATTGCGTTTGTATGGGATTAAAGGACACAAACTATGGATATCGTTAAAAATGTGTGAAATATTAAAAGTTTCTTTTTCTGATTCTGAATATTGCTCTGAAAAGGTGTAATTTTAATATTTTCATTCATAATTACTGATTTTAAAAATGATCTAAAACTACACATTCTGAAACGGTCCAAATTGGCTAAAACGTCATTATGATGTACATAACGCCACTGGTCGGTAAGACGCTTGTTACCGACGCTGGCCGGCGTGATGTTAACAACGTCATATTCACGAACATGCCGTTTTGACGTCAAATAAAAAAAATAGCACATTTTAAATCGTTATAAAAAAAAAATATTGTAAAAATAAAAATGCCATTGTTATCGTAATTTTTTTGTACAGTAAAAAAAAATAGTGAAAATATCCTATTAAAGTAATAAAAAACTTAATTTAATCTGCTTCCCTCCTTTCACTTTAGATTGATACAATATACAAAAAAAAATCAGATCTCAAATCGTTTATTTTTCTTGGAAAAGTTCAATCTTTATACCCTTCGTATTTTATTTGAATATTCAGTAATATGTACAATTATATTTGTATGCGTGCGTATACTTATTTTAATTGGGCATCATACCTTAAAATAATAATAATTATAATAATAATAATAATAATAATAATAATAAAAAATCGTTTTAAAACAGTAGTTTAGGAACAAATAAATAGTATAAATGAATTCCCTTGAAAAGCTATGGTGGGTCTGTGGCCTATCTCAGTTCAATCGAATAATAATAAAGGGAAAAAATTCCTCTCGTTTGGATTAAAAAAATACTTAGAATTTCCCCAGAATGTCACTGAAACCAGAAAATATTACCTCTGGTGAGTGTAATGCATGTTTTTTTCAGCTCAAAAAATCCCCTAGATATATGAGAAAATCCTATATTGGTATTTTCTTCATATATATGTATTTATTTTTCTCTAGGTCTAGGGCAGGGATGCACAACCTTTTTAGTCGGAGGGCCAATTTATTTATTTTCATTCAGTTCGCGGGCCGCAGGGGGTAGGGTACCTACAAGTTGACATGGTCAACTTTGCAGTCGGTGGTGTCGCTTGTGAAAATTTTTTACCTTTTGTGTTTTGTAAAATGGTAACCATTTAATTAATCAATCACCTAATGTATAAATAAAGCGCCGCAGGCGAAACAATTTCTACCTCCAAGGTCAAACCAATAAATGCTGTCAATTTTTATCATTCTGAAATATTAAGTAAAATTTTTAAAAAATGCGTGTGATTTTGGGCGGTTGATTCAAAATATTAAAGACCGAAGTACCTACCATTTCGTAATACCTACCATTTTATTTTTATTTTGTAAAACAGAACGTAAATCGTTGAATATTTTGATCACAGCACCCGGAGATCCAAACGATTGCTATTAAATAAGAAATATAGTCACTCACTTCTGTCGTGGCATATTTTTAGAAACAACATTATTTGTTTTTGTACCCCTATAAAACGGAGACCATAAAAAATATCAATCGTAGTGGCTAAAGAAAGCGCCGTAGACGAAAATTTTGCTAGGACATTTTATTTTGTCACAAAATCTTACAGAATTTTATAAAAGGGAAAACTTTAAAATTCATTAAATCTATATCACTGCACTAAAAAAAACGCTGCGTCACAGGCGAAAAATTATCTTAATTGAAGGTCTAATCACAAAATACTGTCGTATATGTTATTCTAAAATATTAAAGAACACACACACATATACACAGATATAGGATGATTTTTTTAAAGAGGTTTGGTTTTAAACACCTGTGAACTGGCCTCCACGATTGTGTGATCTCCACACCATTAGATTACTTTCTTTGGGGGTATGTGAAGTCACTAGTCTATGCTGATAAACCAGAGACGTTGGACCATTTGGAAGTCAACATTCGCCGTGTTATTGCCGATATACGGCCCCAGTTGATCGATAAACTTGTCGAAAGTTGGACTTCACGATTGCGCTTCATTCGAGGTAGCCGTGACACTCATATGCCCGAAATCATATTTAAACAATAATGGCATAAAATTATCTATTAAACAAAGCAAATATCATATACATTAACATTATTTTAATGCGTTTTTTGTTCATTTTGAATTTGTATACCTTTAAAAACAATTTATAAAGAGCGGCTGATTGAAAGGATTGAAGACAGATTAAATTTTACTGATTAATTGAACCTTTGCAAAATAGAACAGAAAATGTTGAATATTTTAATCAGAAATTCGAACGATGGCTATACTTAAAAAATATATCAAAACCCACTTCTATTACTTGGAATAATGTATTCGACGACCTACCAAAATATTGTATTGAGAGTATTGAGACAAGAAGGATCTTATTTAGATTTTTATTCTCTATGAAGTTTTTCTATACACTAAAATACACAATGATATTGACGATTCAATAGATTACAGTATTCCATTGCTACTCCGATACCCTGTTAACACATTTAAACCTTTTTTTTACTCCACTGTTGTTGAAAAGTGCGGTAGCGCCCTTGAGGTGATTTTTCACAAAAACGGCGCTATAGAAATGATTCATTTATTATTATTATTTTCTTATAAGCAGAAATTATTTAGTCGAGTGAAGAAAAGGTCCGCACCGAATGGGTTCGCGGGCCATGGGTTGACATCCACTGGTCTAAAGGATTTTTATCACATTACAACAACAGGGATTAAATTTTATCACAACCTAGCAACGAGATAAAATTCGGCGATTCATTAAAACATCTGGGGCTAAGGAATATAATGGCAAAAGTAAAAAAAAAAAAAAAATACAAATGCGGCAATCACGATTAACGTAAGAAATGTTCGTTTTCTTTATATCTTTGCCAATGCTAGCAAATTATAGAAATACGGTAACAAAAAAGTAACATCTATACTTATTAACTTATTTTTATCACACGATAATCACAGAAAAAAAATCTGTTGATTTTTATAAATACGATTACGTACAAATTTGGGATTAACAAATCCAATAGTCGCTGCGCACCCGAGCTGCTCACAGATTCGCAAGGTTCGCGCGCCTACCGTTGTAGCGCTGCAGTATGTTTTGTACCAATTGATTCATAGGACCGAAAGTCTTATACGTACGGGATTCATAACGCATGTATGGGATTCATTTCGGATTCCCTCTTTGGCAGTATTGGCGGATGGGAGGATTTTTAGCACGGAATTTGAATGGTGCGTTGTTTAAAGTATGATAAAATTATAATCTAAGTTCATTTCTTATATATTTTATGAGAGTTCACTGCAAAATCGCTACTCTTGAAAAGTCGTGGGAAATCTTTAATTCACTGAAAATTAAGATTTTTGTTCAATTAACAAGGCAATTTTTTTAAATAGTTGAATGACGAATCATCGTGAATTTTTTGAAAATCTTTTTATATTGCACATTTCCATGACAGTGTTGGAATTTTGAAATAGTAGTTTGATTTACCTACATTGTATTGAATTTGACTATTAAACCTACTGTATGTCCGGTCTACCCGTATCTAATAAATACATTGCCTTTCTCGTTTCATTTTTTTCTTATAGCTACGTGAGTTAATTAAAGTAATTTTTTTATTGACGTGTAAAAATAAACTGCCAAATTGATTTTCCCATCTAAATTAATTTGGTAACATCCGGGACGAGGTTTTAAAGCTTAAAATGTGCCGCGCGGTCACTATTTCGAAAATATATAAGAAAATTTGCCGTTATACATAATTTACCGGTATGAAAATTCAATCTAAAGATGCAGATGTGCATAACGTGAAATCGATGCGCATTGTAGTACAAAGATCAAACGCGATGCTCGAGAACGTATTGAATAGGCAGGGGCGTACTCGGAACTGTAATATAAGTGGCCCACCGTTGTCCTGTCATAAGTAGGTACAGTAGCTTCGGGGGGTTCCGGAAACCCTTTGTTCAAAATTATAATCTCCGGAAACCTGTCTTTGTAATAATGTCTTCATTAATAAACCTCCTGGGAGCAACGCGTATAATGCACAATATTATGAAGACGAACCCGCCATACAGCACTATTCTGCACGCATAGTTACAAAATAAATGCAGCAGAAAATCCACCAATTAACCGTGCTCTTCATTCATTCAATAATATAACCTAAACAATTCAAACATTGATATTTTTTCGGATTCATCTGGCCACACTTAAAATGAGCATCATGGCAATAATATAAACTCAATGCGCACACGAGTATATCACTTCTATAATATGTAGATCACCACTTCTCACACCTATAAACACATTCACACATACACACACACTTATGCGCTACATATGTCATCTGGTAAATACAAGTATAAATCAGAAATTACAAGGGAACACATCATATTTGTAAATTTAATTTTTGGAAATTGTTTTCCACTGTAACAAAGGTACTCTTTTGTTTCTATAATAAAATAAATAAATAATATCAACTGTGCGGGTGAAAATATTAATTTTTGTAACTACAGCATTGATTTCATTTATGAATTGAAAGTTTTTATTTTTTAAACCTGTTACAGAGATTGAATGACATCACCGTCCACGGTGCTGGTTATACGTAACTACATGGAGGCACTTATAAATAAATACGCCTTCATTATGGACAAAATTAATCGATTTACACTTAATTATAATGTCTTCTATTTGTTCTCATTGGAATTTTCCGTGGGTACCGAGAAATCATGTTATCTATAGTATTGTTTTTTTTTTAATCATTCAAAAGAGATTTTTTTAATAATTATTACTTAATGGTTAATAAATTAATCAATTTCAGAGAATGCTTAGTGTACTGGAAATAGTGACTTACTTTTGAGAATGCAATAGTGCCCAAAAAGTCATTCCAGTATTTTTGGAACCAAGCTATGTAAACAAATAATAACACAATACTATCCAATTACATTATCAATTGTGAGTTTTGGATCCAAGTTATGTAAACAAATAATAATACATATCCAATTACATTATCAATTATGAATTTTTGGAACCATGTTATGTAAACAAACAATAACACAATACTATCCAATTACATTATCAATTATGAATTTTTGGAACCAAGTTATGTAAACAAATAATAACATAATACTATCCAATTACATTATCAATTATGAATAACACCATACACTTCATAAATATTTTATATGTTGCACCTTTAATCCGTATAATTAGACATAAAACCAGCAATATTTTTACACTTTTATAACACTTTTATTCACCCGTAAAATAATAAAAACACAAATACCAGATAAAGTAATTCCATCGGTATTTTGAAAAAAAACTCTATATTTTTTTCATCAGCACATGACGAGATAAGAACCATATCTAAAATGACGCGCTTCTGACGAAGTGGAAACTCCATAATTCATGCTTCTCATTTGAGATAAAAGTAGTCCAGTATAATACCCGACCTTGCCTCAAATGGGGTAGGTATGAATTTTTGGTATGTTGTATATGTTGACTAATTTTTTGGCTAAGACCGTTTTCGCTGTTTTTTAAGAAAACTTAATTTGCTACAATTTGAATCTAAAACAGTTTCTGTAGATTTAATAGTGTCCAAGATACAGCTGACCCAAATTTCGTAATTTTTTGTATTTGTCAATTTTTACGTCGAATGACTAATTTTCCGCAAAAGCCCATTCTATACTTCTAAAAATATTAAAAATTAACGAAATTTCAAACAGCTGTATCTCGGACACTATTGGGTCTATAGAGACCATTTTATATTAGAAAATTTTGTCTTCTTCAAAAAAACATGTAACCTTTGCCGAAAAATTAGAGCTTTGTGATCAAAGTAGAAGAAAAAAAAAATGCTTAAAATGAGAAAAATTAAATAGAATTACGTAATTTTTAACAGCTGTATCTCAGATACTATCGAGTCTTAACCCTTTGAGGAACAAGATTTGAAACAAAAAAAAATGCTTGTGTTGCACAGAATTTAAAAAACTTAGAAAAGTACGTATGTACCATCTATTGGCCGATATAGTAAGCCGTTGGAGTGGGCGGGACATCATTTAAACCGCTGTGTTTCAAGTGGTTTTAATTTTTCGAAGTGGTATAAATTACATCCCACCATTCAGCAAAAGATTAAAAAAAGGTGGGTTAAGATACCGTTTTGGGTTCTTAGGCAAAATTAGCAAATTTAGCCGAATTTAAAAAAGTAATTGCAGAAAAATTAGTTCTTAGGGGTAAACATTGGAAAAAAAACTCAACAAATGTAGAAAATGTGGCTGTTTTTGAATTTTTGTCAAAGGTCCCGGATGTTTAACGAGGTTAATAAATTGGATTTATCATATACAAGATACGAAAAAATGATAACTACCCCATTTGATACAAGGTAACCTCCATTTAGAGGACAAAATTACTGGACAAAAGGTTTTGTTAAATTTCACTACTTACAATAACTTTATGCCGCGAATTATCCAGCGGTTATTACGTCTTCCACAAATTTTAATTTTTAAATTGTCTGTAAAATTAGTACCTCGTCTTTAAAATCCATAATATATTTACTGAACCAAACAAAAAAATAATATTTTAAATCAATTGCTTTGGGAACACACGTAAAGGTTGAAAGAAAAACCTAATGTGTGTAAACGTAACGTATGTGTATTGTTTATCCTGATGAGGGGAGCTTGTGAAACATGTAGATATATTTATATATTAAAAACAGTGGTTTAAACAAAGTAGTTATTATTAAATTAGTAATAATATGTAATTAAAATCTGTTTATATTGTCATATTTTAGCGAAATAGTTTGCAAATGCGACATTTAAATAAAATATTCAAAATCAGCACAGCCAACTTTCTGAGAAATTGTAATAAATAGAAAATATTAAAAAAATATTGTAAAAAAACATATATTCCATCTGTTATATGCCCAGCACCTCGACATTTGCCTCGAGGCACACAAGCAGGAACAAAAAAGATTTTCAAAGATTTTTTCTATTCCCTACTCACAAGTACCGATACTGGGTAATAACAACAGAAAACATCATTATCGCTGTTTTATGGTGGAAAATATTGATCGCTGACAGATAGCGCATCAATTAACCCACAGTCTATAGCAGTGGCACGCATTGCTCTATGATACTTTAGGTTGTGCGTTTTTTTTAATTTATTTTTTATTGTATAATATTAATTACATACAATGGGAACTTGTACCCGCTAAGCCACTGCAAGTAGGTCAGCAGGAGTTTATTTCAACAATATAATATAATATAACAATAAATAACAATCATCATTCAAATGTAGTGCAAAATTAGAACAATAACTCGTAGTTTTTTTTAAATTTAATGTAAATCAAATTTAATAATGTTATTATTAAGTTCTGCAAGTATTTTTAGTTGTTTGAAAATGTTTCAGTTTGAAAATGGCCTTAAACGCCGAAACAGCTGTCACAATAATAACAACTAAAAATACTCGCAGAACTTAATAATAACATTATTAAATTTGATTTACATTAAATTATTTAAAAAATTAAATGGAGTTCTACGAATTAAACACAAAAACAATTAATATATTAACTCGTATAGTTGCATCCATGCTGTGATCGATGTACACAAGTTGAAAAAAAAATGAAAACAGCATAACAGCTTTGTTATAAAGATACTAGACTCCAATTACATAATACCGATTTAAATAATATTATAAAAATATCCGAAAGTATTAAACAAATTGAGAAAAAAAACAGCAGTGCAGTTTTGTTACAGTGAGGATAGACTTAATATAATAGTAACACTTAAAGAATTTTAAAGATACTCGCAGCTATCAATATATAGTTGTTCAATATACAATGTAAGAAAGAGCAAAATAGCCTAAATACAACAGATATCAAGGAGCTATACAACCAAGGAGACCGTCATAGTAGATACCATCAATACACAAGGTTACTTTCCAAAAGCCAACACTAACATCAGTGAGCATTTCGTCATAGAGAAATTGTTTTTAAATTCGTATGGCAACTTGTAAAAAATATAAATAAAATAAATATTAGTTCTGGTATGAACTAATATTTATTATATTGTGCATTGAATGTTTTAAAATAAGTATTTTATCATCAGATTCCGCTGATTGGTAGGGCCAACTGAATAAATGAGCGTACACGCTCCTTACTAAATTAATGTGAAAAAAAACATTTTTCTTATGGTAGGCACAGCTTTTCAGCCTTCATGGGCTGCACGCCACTGGTGTATAGCTACACACTCTCAATATTAAACATGATCATTTCTATTCAAATGGAGACATTCCTATATAAGTGTACGAGTATGTAATATGTAATTAAATCAAGTATCATTAGATTTCTAGTATCGTTGTTTGTCTTGTCGGAATATGTTTTAATACGAATATGTATTATTAATACCATCGCGTGATTTTCTTCGTTTAGAACACATAGTTTTCCAATAGTGAATCCCCGTCAAAAGCAACGCTGTCATTGAAAATAAAATAATAAAATTGTGAGATTCTATTAGCAAGCCTGCTGGTGGTGAGAGACTATCGCTTCAAACTGGTTTCAGCTGCGTTTAGATCGGGATTTCCAGGTATCTTACAACTACCTCCCACCCTTCTCCTTTCCCTTACCAACCTCCTACAGTCATGTAATATTCTCAAAAAAATGTATAAATTTATACAAATTTGACTTATTTGAAAGAAACGGTAAAACTAATTAATCTCTTAGGGCCGCAGGTAACTAATAATAATAATATTTGGATGATTTGCATAGCGCCGTTTTTGTAAAAAATCTATGTATATATATATATTTTTTTCCAATTACAACTTATGACTAACAAATTGCATTCACCAGTTCATCGATCTTAAATTCTAAACTGTATGTACCCACAATGCATTTGACCAATGAACGTGATGCCGAGTTAAAATACACATGTTGTTAATTTTATATAGAGGCAGATAGTTACCTAACTAACTACATATTAATAAATTAAAAAATAGCCGAGAGTGCATACCTTATGGGCTAGTTCTGTATTGGTTACATTAGATCTTTCGTTTTTTCAGTACAGTCTATTTAAAAACACATTTACTTCGATTTTTTAAAAATATATTTTACACAGCGTGCGGGATATTGGTAATCTCTTGAAGAATATTCGTCTGAAGTTGGAGTATTGTGGATGGTTTATTCATGTAAACCCGACTTTTGAGATGATCCCATAAAAAAATCAAGAGGGGGTGGGGGGGGGGGGGGGGTGTCACCTCTTCTGGAAATCAGTTTTCCGGGGAACATTTCTTTCATCATCGGTATAGTCACATTGGATGTATGCCAGGTTGCCCCATCTTTGTGTTTTTTCCCATGTTCCCAGGGAATTTCTGCAATTTTGAGATATTCTTTCAAAATCTTGGCATTTTCTGCAGAATGAATGTTGACAGATTTGCCACGAAAGTAGTTTTATTTTTTTATTAGTTTCTATATAATTTTGATATTACAAGGTAAGGTTAAAAATACATATATATTATAGAATTTTTTAATAGTCCTCCTCACTAGGAGATCCTGTGCTGAGGCGGACCAGGTTTTGCACAAAGTGGTTTCAGCGACTTCTATATTTCAACTTCAAGGTTAGGGTAGGGTCTTTCCAGTAATTTCTATGACGTTTTTTTGAGAATAGTAGTCAGTTCTTGTTCTGGTAATTCTTTAAGTCAAGTTTTGCTGGACTTAATACAATTATTGATTGAATTATTTTTTTTTGATATTAAGTGGGAGTTTGTTATATAATTTTACAGCTAAAAATTCAAAGCTTCTTTGTCCAAAAGTAGTATTGCATTTAGGTATATTTATCTTATCTAATTGCTTTGTTCTGGTATTATGATCATGAAGGGTTAGTATGGTCCAACTATGTCAATTGATGACATAGCCACCCAAACCATCACTTTTTGAGAATGAAGAGCCGTTTGGTGTTTTATTTTAGGGTTTTCCTTACTCCAAAATCTACATTTTTGTTTAATAACCATGACCGTGCAATTGAAAATGGACCTCGTCTGAAAACAATATGATATTGAAACTGGGGAACCTTTCAAACATTGCGTCAACGAATATTTTTCTTAAAATCAAATCATTTGATTCTAATTCTTGCACCAATTGAATTTTATAAGGGTGTAATTGTAAATCTATTTTCAATATTCGACACAAAGCTGATTGGGTATCGCCAAATCAGCCGAACGCTTGCGCGTCGACAAGCCCGGAGCTTCTCGTACAGACTCGTTAACTTGTGCGACACTTTCATCGCTCCTCCTGTTCCGTGGTAGTTTTTTTTCTTCATTTATTGTTGAACTGGTTGCCTCGAACTTGTTAATATGTGTTTTAATTAATTTAACACTGGGACACTGCTTTACACTATGTAATCGATAACGAAGACGAAACGGCGGACGAAAAATCACGTAGGAATCGTAATTTTTGAAAAACTGTTTTACACAGAACCCGCGATGTTCCCCGTGAAGCGATCTATGGCGAATAAATTTCCAAGAACTGAGCTCCCGCACGCCACTTACCGCGCTCCTTTCTTTCCTCCGGTTCCCCCGCAGGAGCGATTTTAAAGTGCTAAACCTAATGACCCACCCTATACAATCGAGGAGACCATCATATTATTTTAAAAAACAACATAAGAAAGAGCAAAATAACCGGTCCCTGGCTGAGTATGGCATCTGGGTTCCACCAATAATATATGAATTGACGCAAAATAGTTTTCCTTATTTTAATTTCTACAATAGGTGAACCAACACAATAAATAATTCTGAAGCCCGCATTTGTATTCTGCAACATTTTTGACATTTAATAATGTTAGTAGGCCAATGTCAAACTTGCCGAGGCGACACTTCCCGCCCACCCTATAATAACGCCAGGTCGATACCACCTTTTCGTTTATCGAAAAACCATCTTTTACAGGTTTAAGGCTCTGCCGCAACAATTGAAGCTTGGCCTCTTTTCGCAACACTCCAACATGTCTTGGATCGAGGACCCCGGGGCTGAGATGTTCAATGGCCTGAATTTAACAGACTTGCATATAGACCAGGCTTATTTACGGATGAACAGCTCTCTATCCGATTCCTGGCTCTATTCGCTATCAAAAGATTGTCACAATGTGAGTATAAATGCTTATAAAAATAATTCCAAGAATTTATTAGAATATTACCGGTGAAAAATTACGGGATTATATTATAATTGTAGCATTTATGAAGCAGTTTTCACCAAAAATAAAATGTGGATAAAAAAATGCATTTAAGAAAATAAAATTATTTAAAAAATTTAGATTTAGAATGTTACTTACGTCACATCGCATTCGAAATTATATTGTTTGATAATGTAGCCAATTCATCTGGTATGTACATATATCGTGGTTTATTCACCCCTTCCACAATAAATGTTTTGATTTTATTTATGTTTATCTATATAATAATGTTATCGCTTATCTATATAAGCAATAACATTATTGAACTCTCTACATTTGTATCTTTTTCACAACTTTTCTATTTTATTGTTAATTAAATTTAAGCAATGTACTGCTCTTTGTAAGAGTCATTAGCCGTGTATATAAAATTACATAAAAAAAGAGAATAAACACCAGAAAAATGTTCGTTTGCGCGAAAAAGCAAAAACTCTCGAACTGTGAGGTTTTGCCAAATGTAATTTGAACAGCTATTTCTGTCTGGAAAACTACTACTTTGAGCTCACAACGCCATTAACATCACATGTTATAATAGTAAAATAAGATAAAGACGAGATACTGCTTAGTTCAGATTTTTAGATTGTAAGTACCTACAACAAGAAAATTATAGTAAAAGGGTTTTGAAGCTTACAAAGGAAAAATGATCAGTTGGTTTCATTATTTTTTAATAATAAATGGTGTACCTAACATACCCATAACAATGAAATAACTATTTTATTGTTATAGGTGTACCTTTGTAACATTAGTGTCTCCACCTAACATACCTATAACAATGAATGAATATTTTATTGTTGTTGGTGTACCTTTGTGACATTGATGTACCTTCCTAACATACCCGTAACATTGAAATGAATATTTTATTGTTATAGGTGTACCTTTGTAACATTGATGTGCCTTCCTAACATACCCGTAACAATGAAATGAATATTTTATTGTTATAGGTGTACCTTTGTAACATTGATGTACCTTCCTAACATACCCGTAACAATGAAATGAATATTTTATTGTTATAGGTGTACCTTTGTAACATTGATGTACCTTCCTAACATACCCGTAACAATGAAATGAATATTTTATTGTTATAGGTGTACTTTGTAACATTGATGTACTTCCTAACATACCCATAACAATGAAATGAATATTTTATTGTTATAGGTGTACCTTTGTAACTTTGATGTACCTTCCTAACATACCCATAACAATGAAATGAATATTTTATTGTTATAGGTGTACTTTTGTAACATTGATGTACCTTCCTAACATACCCGTAACAATGAAATGAATATTTTATTGTTATAAGTGTACCTTGGTAACATTGATGTACCTTCCTAACATACCCATAACAATGAAATGAATATTTTATTGTTATAGGTGAACTTTGTAACATTGATGTACTTCCTAACATACCCATAACAATGAAATTAATATTTTATTGCTATAGGTGTACCTTTTTAACATTGGTCTACCTACCTAACATACCTATAAGAATGAAATGAATATTTTATTCTTATAGGTGTACTTTGTAACATTGATCTACTTCCTAACATACCAACATTAGTATACCTAACATATTTTATTCAACATTAGTATACCTAACATAGGTACCTGAATAATAAATTGAAATAAAAATATTTTTGTTTGAATACCACTTTATTAGATCCATAAACCAACCGGTCTCAGCTCTACCTGAACCTTCTTCAGGGTTGAATAAATGCGTACTTATTAAATATTAATAAGTACGCACAATAAATACAAATTTATATTTAATTATGTCTGACCACAAAGTGATTGCTTCATGTTAAAGTTGAATATTTTTTTGTTTAACATTGGTGTACCTAACATTAATATACCTACAACAATGAGATAATTTTTTTTTGGAAAATCGGCATACAACATAAGTGAGTATTTAGACTATGCACTTTACAATGCATTATTAATCAAAATCAGTGATGCAAAACTCACGACCTGCAAGCCATCTCGTGCCGTTCATTTTGTACCACACTTGTACCCCATGCGGCCCGCGAAGGCTTTAAAAATAGGTAGGTGATGTGGCCCACCTGCTAAATAGGATGTGCATCACTCATCTAGAGGCATGCATTTGCACCTTATTCTGATTCATCAGATGGTACATGTATCTATATCTATCGCGGCATATCAGGTGTAATTAATTACCGCTCATTCCACAATAAATTATTCATGTGTGACTTACTATGCCGCAATTACAATATATATCAATAAGTGGCATGTAGGATACCGAACAAATGTGATAATCCAACAAAAAAACCATTTACAATATTTAGATAGGATATCTATATTTTCAAAGAATTTAATTTTAAATTATTACTATGATAGATGGCAGTGGCGTGCAGTCCGTAAAGTCTGAAAAGCTATGCCTACCATAAGAAAAACGCACCAGAAAAAGAAATTAAAAGACAGTAAAAAAATACGGCTAAAATCCGATTAAAATGTATTTTTTACAGTGAATTTCGCAAAGAATTTGTACGTTATAATTTATAGTTTTTAAAATTTTATTAATAACTACATGTTTATGTATTATCATGTAGTTTAAAAAATGGTTTATCTGTAAAAAAAATCTTCTAAGTAATTATTATTACGTTGATGAAGCAGCTGTCACGCATATTAATAATTACTTTAATTTACAATGGAGTCGACGGCCTCCATGGTCGAGGGGTAAGGCTCTCGACTACGAATCCGAAGGTCACGGGTTCAAATCCCGGCGTGAGCAAGTAAATTTTATTTAATTAATTTGTCTTGTTTCATAATTAATTCATTTAAAAATAATATATAGTATATTTTGCGCACGTTCCAGGGTGGAAGATACTCTCAGTATCGCCCTGGTGAAAGACTACCATTTAGAATTGTAACGTTGCTTGAAATGGCTTTTAGCCGTGTTTGGTGACCAGATCTGAATAGCCAGGTATTTACCCACCTTCCTCTTCCCTTTCTCCTTCCCCCCCCCAATAAATTCAGCCTCACGACATTCCCCAATTGGGGATGCCATAGTCTCACTGGCTCCAGACGGTTGGGAGCAGTTGGGACTCTTGTGAGGTATTCATTAAATAAAAAGTTGTACAACACAATAAATTCATATGTTCAGTTGACCTCAGAAATCAGTGGAAGCTGATAATAAAATATCCATATTAAAATGCACATTCAATTCACGATTCATACCCCAATTTGAAAAACTAGACACAGTCTACCTTAGTCAAAGAGCAATGCAAACAACTGACAACTGGATATAATTTTTGATTATGATACATTATTTTTTAGTGCCCGTACACAAGAGTTGCTAAATTTGATTCCCCTGACAAAGTCATCACATTAGAAGTAATTCAACAAGAATTTTGGAGAGTTTTATCTAAAGATGTCGGTAAACATGTATCTCAAGACGAAACAAGGTACAGTACATAAAAACATAGCCCATCTTTAAATACAGCCTGCAAAAAAATGATATGTAAAAACGGCAATTATTTTTGATTTTACAGTGACGTATTGTGTGACGTTACACCAGAACTGGGAGAATTTGGAGTGTACAGATTGCAAGCTGGGAAAGATTTTTGTGATTTTTCAGTAGAAAAGGAAGCAGTTAATATTTATTTACGTGAGTATTCGCTTGCGAAAAATTTAGGATTCAAATTTTTATGTCAAGGATTTTTCTGCCTACTCCTTGTTCTATGGTTATTTATTGGTCGAGGTTCATTAATGTTACCTTATTTAATAATCGTGTAATTTTATTTTCAGCAATTTTAATATTATTTTTCATAATATTAGGAATAATAGCAGTTTGGAAATTTATATCTCCCATCGTTATGAGAAAGTTCTTTGCAAATGAATCTTCTCAAGAGAATGGAGATGGTAAAAAAGTCGCTGTTAAGAAGCGAGTCAGATCACTGGACACTTTCAGGGGGTGAGTTCTCTAAGGCTGTATTCATCATGCATCATTTGCAAGATCCACGCAGACTACACTCTTGGCTAGACTACTATATTTATACTCGTATCGCGCAGTAGTTGCGTGAATTATTACTGGTTGTGTAGTGACTATGCTCGTTTAAAGTATCGCGTCCTTTGGGACCAAGCGTAGGCGAGGCGACTCAAGGCGATTATCGGGTAGTTTTCTATGTCATATCTCGGACATTGCTAAGGACCTAAACCTTCTGTTTAAACTCTTATATATCTGTTGTCTAAGCTGTCTAAGAGTATCATAAGAAAGCTATTTTGTATCTCCAATGTTGGAGAGAGTTCATGTGAGGTGGTTGTCGTAAAAAGTGGGAAACATTTAAAGATAAATAAGCAAAAGCTAGAGTCGAAATCCGTTCAAATAACAATATATTCAGCCAGCACGTAAAGCTGATACATGGGCTTATTTCAGTTTGAGCATAGTGCTGATGATCTTCGTGAATGACGGCGCGGGCAGGTACTGGTGGCTGGAGCATGCCACGTGGAACGGACTGACCGTAGGCGATCTGGTGTTCCCGTGGTTCCTCTGGATCATGGGCGTTTGCATACCCATGTCCGTCAAGTCCATCATCACCAAGAACCTCTGCAAGAAGACGGCGCTTTGGAACATATTCAGGGTAAGTCCAACACCACTGTTTCAACCCACACCGTCGGTCCGCTACAGGTCTTTCAAAGTTTACCATGTTTTGTCTGAAATTTTAGACGTTTTCTATCTGTCTTGTTCCAAATCAACACTCGCACATTCCGTCAACTCATAATTAGTCCGTTGGCCGCTCGGTGTCGCCATTGTGCTGACCTCTATGAATCTAGTGACAAGTATTGGTATTTTCATTATTCCATTGTTATTATTATCACCTTTCACAATAATGTTCTCGGTTTACCTCCGGCCATGTTCCTCTGGAGCGCACATCTGGCATCATTGACGTACTCGTACGATATATTGGCATACTTGCATTAATCATCTAATTGACAGCCCTACCATCGTCGCCACTATTAAATTTCATGTACCGACGAGGACCACAAAACGAAATGTTACATTTTCTGCAACACATACACAAGCAACTATCGGTCACACTCACTAAATGATCTAGTACTGTACTAAGAACCAGTACTGATGAAATCTTTAACAAACTTAAAATTATGCCAATAAAACAATTATACTCTAAAACAATACTACTTTACATTCATAAATACAATAAACAATAAATAACAACAATCACACATATTAGAAACACTAGATCTCACAGTCACAAACACATACAACAAGGAACCACAAACACAACATTTGGACAAAAAAACTTCTTATACTATGGTACTAAACTCTACAACAAAACCCCACTATCGTTTAAAAATCACAAGAACCATAATAAATTTAATAATCAAATAAGACACTGGATACGTTACACAGATAGATCTGAAATAGAAAATATATTAACACCAAATACAGCACACCGAAACCACTCAACTGCACTTAAAACACCTCACCTAACAATTATTTTTTTTTTTCATCTATTTAATATAATGTAATTTAATATTTTGTAAAAGAAATCCTTAGCACGGGAAATCCCAGTGAGGATATCATTATTTATTATTTTGTTATAAAAAAAGACAATAAAACACTATTATTATTATTGTTATTATCTGCGTAATAAGTTTGGGGGTATTGTTAATACATTTACAGACTCCATTTATAAAATAAAGTGTCATCTATACCTGCACCGTTCAAATTAATCATTGTAGCGTGGGTAATGTAGCATTAATGATTTGCATTATAATATTGTTTTAGTTTTCTATTTTTTTGTTACTTTTTTATATACTGTTTAACCTACGTGTACCACGTACTAATAACTTTCGATAACTTATTATATTCTGTTCTAAAAATCTATGTAAAAGTCCAAATCTACGTATAATCAAATAAAATAAAATACTTTCCCATCGGTCTTTTGACGTGTTAGTATTTGAAAATCATGAATTATTCATGTTTTATTTAGGTTTGTTGTTTTCCCGTGGCCTCCAAATGTTAATAAGCCTGGCCATGCCAAATACCACAATGAACTTGCATGTATTGCAGAAATAAACGTCTTTTCAAAACACTGGCGTGATTCGTCCCTTTTCAAAGATGTAAAATTTATTTGTGATGCACTTTACAAGTTTAGAAACAAGTTCTTTGTCTTAGCTGGATACTTAAATTCTTAAACGATGCACAGCGGACTGTAAAAAATAAATAAAATGATTTATAAAAACATTTATTACACATTTTTTTTATTACTTGAGAAGGCATGAAAAATGTTTAATTTTATGATTCCAGCGTTCTTGTACTCTGTTCCTGCTCGGCCTTGCCTTGGGGTCTATATGGGGCCCCTATTTGGACGACTTAAGGATTTTCGGAGTCTTGCAAAGATTTGGAATTTGCTACTGGATAGTCGCGTCCCTTGCAGTTATCGCGGGAAAGAAAAGAGAAGAGCCCGAAGTGAGTATTATAGAAAATCAAAAGAAAAACTGTATCTTTTGTGCTTTCAATAGATTTAATAAAAGCCCCTTGACATTTCATAATACCCACGCAGCCGGTTGACCAAACTTACGTAACATGATTTCGAAAGAATGTAGTCCAGTGATGCACAACTTTTTTAGCCGGAGCGCCAATTTATAATTTTTTATTATGTTCGAGGGCCGCAGGTTAACTTTGCAGTCGGCGGAGTCGCTAGTTTAGATTTTTTACCTTTTGTATTTTGTATAATGGTAATCATTTAATAAATCAATCACGGAATGTACAAACAAACCGCCGCAGGCGAAACACTTTTTACCTCTAACGTCAAACCAATAAATGCTGTCAATTTTCATCACTCCATGACATGACAAATATCAATAACATGTAAAAAAAATGCTTGCCATTTTGGGCGGTTGTGTCAAAATATTGAAACCGAAGTTTGGCGCTATTCCCTTACACCTTGACATGGTTAACTTTGCAGTCGTTGCCAGTGTAGATATTTTAATTTGTAACGTAAAAACAGTACAAACGTTCCATTATAAACCAAAAATTCAACTGGGTACTTACCTAAAATATCTATATGGTAAATCTTTAGATGTCATACAAATATTTAATAAAGAAATACGATTTATAATCAGGGTTTTCAAATATAATTTGGTCGGCTAACCTTTTTGTGAGAACGTAACCATTAAAGCAAACATTTAAGGTCAAAACAATAAATTCTGTCGATTTTTCATCAATCCGAAATTTTAAAGAACATGCAAAAAAATATTTTGAACATAGCACTGGGAAGTACGAACGATTGCTATTAAGTAAGAAATATCATGACACACTTCAGCTACTTCTGTGTTTTCATGAACAACTTCGCGTACCCCTAAAAAACCATACCCACTAAAACTGGCGTAAGGCCAAACTAATAAATTAATGTTGTTAATTTTTATTTAATTTATTTAGCCAAGTGGACCGCACGGACAGTGGACGAAACGGATTAGCGGGCCGCGGGTTGTGCACCACTGATGTAGTCATTACTTTCGTTTGACACACGATTAATTTGTGAAAAATAATCTCTTTGGCCATATAAATTGAAAAACGCATTCCTGGTGGTTATGTCTAAAATAAACTATCGATTGCTACAGATAAAAAAAACGTTTTTGTATATATCGATGTAAGTTTGTTTGTTTGTTTGTCCTCGATTTTCTCGAAAGTGACTTGACCGGTTTCGCAGAAAATAGCACATTTTGTTTTTTTTTTTAGTGCCGGGAAGGTTTAGAAAGTAGTTTGAATGAAATCCAATATGTAAAACTGTTGCTCTAACGTTTTAAAATTAGTATGAAAAGCATTGAACTAGCCATGTTTTATTTAGGTTAACCCATAGATATAACACACTCTAGTTAGCTACAGATTGCATTTTCAAAAGAAGAAGGTTTTTTTGGGTAGAGTATTTTCAAACTGTAAAACACGAGTAGGTACCTACAACTATTATTTAGATATGTTTTGAAAAAATAAACGTTTGGAATGAAATAAAATTTTCAAATAGTTTATTTGTTTATAGATAGTTACTTTCGCTGTCAAATCAATTATGACACCCTAATGACAAGTGAAAAATCCCGAGCAAGGCCGGGTACACATCAGCTAGTATATATATATATATATTTTTTTTTTTATTCTTCTATTTCTTCTAAGTAATCTAGGGTGCTGAGAATATAACTATAGACAACCTTCGTGGCAGGCTTTCCCCGTATCCAGAGGTTGGAGGTTGATTTGTTTCGGGGAGATAGGGCAAGGAAAATAAAGAATGGAGTAAAGGTACGGGGAAAGCAGGTATATGGACAGCATGGATATGCTTCCATAATATTTACAAAATTATCTTTTTTAATCTTCGGAAATATGTTATTGATGTTTCATATTGAGTGCTATCTGTGTGTGACGTTCAAGTTTGACCCACGTCATTAGAGATAATACCCGCAAGTGGAAATTAATCATTTCTCCCAATTATTTAGCACGAATACCTGTTTTTTTTTTATTGATTTTAGAGTGTAGAGATAAGAATTATTTACAAAGCTATAGAACTTTATAAAATTCCCCTTTATCGTGTAATTTCAGCACCAATAAAACATGGACAATTATATTCGACAGCCAAAGATTGCATTTTTTTTTAATTTTCTGAAAGTTTTATTATCATCATCATCATAACGGAGTTGCATTCCAGGGGGAAAAGGAAATTAGAGTCCATTAAAAAAATATCGATATTCACCTTCCAACTTAAATACACGTATTTTAATTTAATGTATTTTTTAAAGTTCATTTTCATAGTTAAATTAAATCTCAAAGTTCGAATTTTTTAAACGCCCCCAAAACGGGCAGAATGCGAGAGGTAGCCGGCGGAGGTGCGCGTGACGTCATCCGTAGTGAATGATGATTATGCTTTACCCGTCAAAAGGACAATTTGTATGGAGATTTTTTTTTCTTCAATAAGGAATTCCAGTACATTTTTTTATTTATTAATGTTAAACATCTAACTTAATAAACGTTTTTTTTGCTAACATCAAAATTTCATTCGAAAATTGATTTTTAACGTTTGAATTTTTGTATGCCCCCTCCACAAATATTCCATTCTGATCCAATCCATTCGATTTCTTGTACCATCTTTTACTGATGACCACGCATATCTGTAAAACACTAATTATTTACACACTTTTGTGATTTTTTGAAATGGTTATTCATGTTTCTGTAAAGTTATCTTTCCTCAGTTAAAACATTTTTCATTTCTCTTTTTATCTCCTTTATATTTGTTTTCGCTATACAGTTCACTATAATTATTTACACTAATTATTTATATTCTTTTGTAATATTTGAAATTGTTATTCACGCTTTTGTATACTTAACTTTCCTTATTTAATATTTTTCTTTTATATGTGTATTTGTTTTCACTATACGTTTTTTTTTAAATATTAACGATCACTCATTTCCCAAGTGCAGGTAACGTCTTACAATAGGAAAGAATATATATCACAAATCTGTAGAATATGTAACAAACTAATACTACCAAATAAAAAAATAAAACTCTTCTTCGGTCTGCCTCTAAGCCGCTTCATATGGGGGCATCCAATTGATCATGCTTTTCGGTATCCTGTCATCTGCCATTCTTTCCACAATATTCAGTTCATCGCGCTCTCTGGGACCTGCATAATAATGCAATAGTTCAATGATGAATCATATTTTAGGTTTGCTTAATTTACTTTCCGTATGAAGTGCTCATTAAATAAATACTTATTTTTTTCAGGGAAAATGGGAAAAAATGTTCCGAGACATCACAGAGTTGGGAATCCAGTGGGTCATCATGGTGTTTATTGTTCTACTTCACCTGCTTATTCTCTTTTTGGTTCCTGCACCTGGTTGTCCAACGTTAGTGACTGTACTTTCTAAAATAAAAATGTATATTTTATAACTATGAGTATAATAAGTAGATCCTGACGAGGGGACCATTGGTTTCGACACATGTTTATAATTATTTATTAAATAGCGGTTTACACAAAATAACTCTTAATCATAATTGAAAATCATGTGTGATTTAAAATATCTAAAAATAATCTTTCACCCTAGCGGTTTACACAAGTTTCTGAGTAGGTACCTAACTTATTTTAATTTTTTTTTTACTTATCATTTTAATTTGATTACTTACTGGAGATTCCAATTGTGAAATATATTTATTTGAAAGGCGACTTTGATACAACTATCGCGCATAAAAATAAATATCCTTCCCAGGACTTCATCAGGAAAGGTCACCCAATAAGAACATAATATGCACCCAATCTCGGGCAGCGGGGGGTGTGGTTTATGATTATTTTAATGATTACTGTTATTTTCTTTCAGTGGATATATGGGTCCTGGAGGAAAGCAGGATAACCACGCCAACGAGGACTGCATTGGAGGAATAACGAAGCATATCGATGTTGCCATTTTGGGAGACAGTCATCTTTATCAGAATCCAACTGCTAAATATGTTTATGAATCGGGTTCTTTTGATCCAGAAGGAATTTTTGGTAAGCATGCACAACACGTTACCAAACTTCACCCATTGGATTGTATTGTGTGTTGTTTTCGTGATGTGAAAATTGTCTCTACGATTGCCTGATATGGGGTCATTAGAAACTAGGAGCAATCTTTCTCTATTATTTTCGTATTTAACTGCGCTCAGCTCCTTTCGGGAGACTCTCCCCTCTCCTCAAATTCATACTTATTATCAAGGATGCACTCGGCAAATCTGCTAAAGGGCGCGGGCGTTTGACCCGTTCACCGCTAGGCCAATTGGCAAGAGCATTCTCAATGGGACTACCTAGGATAGTGATCCAAGCTGCCCTGCCTATCTGGATCTCCCCCCACCGTACTCTCTCTACTTATTTTCCAATATGATCATTACTTATGATTTTTCTTTCTGTTTAGTTACAGAGCACGAGTGAACATTCTTTTAAAAATGTCTTACTTTTAATTATAAGTGTATAGATACCAGTTTACTAATTTATCCTGATTTAATACAAACTCTATGCAGGGACAATGGAGGGTCTAGATTCGTTCTTAACAAATGGATGTAGCTTCGTTTTGTACAAAAACAAATTAGAGTCTTGACGTGTGGGGAGAAGGAGGTCAACAATCTGTTACCTCCTTGGGAACGTGGTTGGGTACCTCCAATGTGCTCAGCTCCTCTCGTATATGCATATGTATCTACCATTGTCAAAGATAAAAGAGCAATAATTAGACAACGACAGTGCTGACGCTGGCGTGTGGTGTTTTCATTGTTAGGTACTATTACAAGCACAAACTACTCGAGTCGCCATTTGGCCCAGGAACGGGAAATCTGGATTGATGACTATTATACAACATACGCATACGAGAACGAGATTAGAATGAATAATGCGAATGCAATGAGTTAATTAGTATACCCGGATAAAAGAGACGTGCTATACAATAAACCCAGCTACTCGTATATGCACACCTTGAATTTTTGTGATACTAGACACAAATATTTTCGTTCCGCTGATACATAATAATATTGTACTTATCCATATCCGCTATTTCCAGGATGTCTGCTGTCAATAGTCCACGTGTTCTTCGGCCTTCAAGCCGGCAACACTTTACAGCACTTCAAGAAGTGGAAGCCTCTCCTCACCAGGTGGCTCCTGTGGGCAGCTGTCACTGGTCTCATCGGAGGAATACTCTGCAACTTCTCCAAGGAAGATGGAGCCATCCCAGTCAACAAGAATCTATGGTAATTTCAAGTAGCAATTGTTTTTTTTTCGGTTTGTGGAGGATTTTCAGGATTTGATTTTAATCGTATTTTCAAAACCGCAACAATCTCTTTGAAAATGAAAAGTTGTTTAGCCGCAAAACTGAAGCATTTTTTAATGAAATCATAAACCGATCTTTATTGACATTTGAACAGCCATACATAATAAAGCTCTTGGTCTACAAACGTCATTTAAGGGCCACGGGAACGTCGGTGAGGGATTATTAATTCGAAAAAGTGATAATATTATTACGCAATACGATCATTTTTTAAAGGGCGAAATATTTATTACATGTTTTTAAAATTTACTTAGCATTTATAAACATCAAATCAGAATTATGATTTTCCTGACCGTATATTTAACAAAATATTAAAACTACTAGAATAATTGAAAAAAAGTGGATAAAAACAATTTCAATTCTTTCCGGTACGTTTTTTTAAAAAACTTAACAGAATTTAAAAAATAAACGCACTAAAGTTAGGTGGTTCATGAAAAAAATAAAACTATATCCTTCTATGTATTTTTTTTCTAGTTTCTTCCCGGCATTTTAAAGACAAAATTAAAACTATTTTTTTAGGATATTCATCTTTTTCAAATATTTTGTAAAACATACAATGGGATGGTCTGGTGATGATTTGGTTTTGATAAATGCTAAGCGTATGTAAACATAAAAAAAATATATAACAAATATTTTTCTCTTTAAAAACATTATGTTTATCCTATTGCGTAAAAGCATTACTATTATTTTGAATTAATAAATAATCCCCCTCCACCTCAACTGTCAAGAGTCGTAGGTAGGCATCTAATTATTTATTAATTGTTTTTGTGTTTAATTCGTAGAACTACATTTAATTTATTTTTTATTTTTAAATTTAATGTTAAACAAATTTAATAATGTTATTATTAAGTTATGCAAGAATTTACAGTTTGAAAATGGCCTTAAACGCTGAAACAGCTGTCACAATAATAACAACTAAAAATATTTGCAGAACTTAATAATAACATTATTAAATTTGATTTACATTTACTAATTATTTAGTTTTAAGTTTTATTATTTGAACATGCCATAAAATACTTCTCTTTAAATTTAAACATTTAACCCCCTTTTAAAAGGTTTTTTTTCTGAAAAACGCCTAAGTTGTTACCTGTTTTGTTAAATATAAATGGTTAGTTTATCACTTCATTGTACTTTTATTCGTGTTTCATAGTAAGAGCTCTTGACAAATGATAACCCACCAATGTCAAGTCCCCACTTTATGAGGCCATCAGACGCGTATCTTACACTTTGAAATAATAACAACTTTTCACCTGAAATATTTAATCACATTATTATTTTTTCAAGGACTTCGTACACCAATTTGGTGCAATATAATAATAACGTTTTAGATAAGATATTCGTAAAATTTACAATTTTTATAAATATATGCGAGTATGTTTACATACGGGTACGTAGTTGTCCATTGAAATAAAACATAGAGTTTCATAATGGAAAATATATTTCGTGAAAACTAAAGGAGGGATTGTGAATAGTGAATGGTCAAGTGACAGAATCTTAGAATCCGCCTGGGTCAAATAAAACTGCATTAATATTCATGTTTTTTTACACAGTTTAAATTTAAAAAAAGTATTGTTAATTTTCACCTTGTCTCAGAGTGGATACTCTCAGTATCGCCCCTAAAGTCGACAGCTTAGCGTTTGTATTTATCATTTATTTATTATATATTATAGGGGCTTTTACATATTAAGTTATAAAATTTAAATTATAGTAGGTACATCGATAGAATAGATCGTTTCACGAAATACAGGGTCTGTCGCAAAAGTATCGAGAATTTTTTTTTTCAGACAATTTATTGCCAATAAACGTACAAACACTTAATATTTTTCAAAATACGCCCCTTGGGCGTCAATACACTTTTTGTAGCGTTTCTTCCAGTCTTAGAAGGCACCCTCGAAGGCAGAAGATGGAACCCCCTTAAGGCACTGCGTCGAAGCGGTTTTCACCCCATCCAACGTCTCCAAATGGCGTCCATTTAGGCTTTGCTTGATGCGGGGGAACAAAAAGAAGTCGGGACTGTACGGTAGTTGCGACAGTCTCGCCACGCCTTGCTTAGCGAGGAACTCCTGGAGGACGAGAGCTGAGTGTGAGAAGGCATTGTTGTGATGCAAAATCCAGGTGTTGGCGATCTACTTTTGAACGCGGCGAATCCTTTCGCGCAACCGTTTCTATGTCATGTTGCACTTCTCCGCTATTAAGCGGACACTGAGACGACGATCAGACTGTAAAACTTCCCTCATTTTTGTGACGTTGTCGTCAGTTTTGGAAGTTGACTGTCGTCCAACGTGGACATCGTCTTCAATTGATTCCCGGCCGTTTTGGAATTATTTGTGCCACTCGTAAACTCTTGCCTGTGACATGGGTTCATCTCCGAAGGCTTCCCGAATCATGGCCAGGGTCTCGATACCGGTTTTTTTCAGCCGAACGCAGAATTTGATGGCTGCCCGCTGCTCCAGCAAATGTTGCATCTTGATTTCCGACGCAACGACAAAACACACTTTGCGCGGATCACTGTGCTAGCTCTACCGTTGCTCAGAGAGGATTGAGCAGCGGCGCGTTTGATAGCTGCGACTTCCACCTACAATCCCCACTACTCTGCGCATACCCGTAACCCCTTCTAGCGCAGTCAGGAATTTTTTTCTCGATACTTTTGCGACAGACCCTGTACAACAACTAAATATTTAATATTTCTCACTAAAAAATTCAGCAATAATATTATGTAGGTATAATTCTTATATAATTTGAATAACGTGAATATACAAAACACACAGCAAATTCACCCATACTTATACTCTAGACACGTATCTTTTTGATAATTGTTGAGGATGTTATTATAGGATTTTTTTGTATTTGCATTCCGTGCAGTATTAATTCTGCTGAGTTGTATACATATTATTGTGCCAGGCACAGAGATAAGTCATTAAAAAACTTGACTGTTTTCAGGTCCCTCTCCTTCGTCCTGGTCACCACCTGCTTCGCCTTCATCGTCCTGTCCGTGTTCTACCTGCTGATCGACGTGCTGCACTGGTGGGGCGGGGCGCCCTTCCTGCAGCCGGGCATGAACTCTATCACTATGTACGTGGGCCACACCATATGCAACAGCATGTTTCCCTTTCACTGGAGGGTGCCCAACATGAGGACCCATTTTGTCCTGCTCATGGAGGCTGCCTGGGGCACGATGCTCTGGATCCTAGTCGCCTTCGAGATGGCCAGGAAGAAAGTATTTGTTACCGTCTAAGTGTCTAGTCAAGGGTTAAGTTAAAAGTATAGAATAGTAAAAACGCGTGTGTAGTTGAAGAAGACGCTGCAACTTGTCACTTCAAAACCCATTTGTACACGTGATTGGTGTTTGTTCCTGTCCATAACATAAAGGAGAGGGCACCAAAAATATTATATTATATGTACATATTTTAACATATTATATCTAAATTCTTAAATATAACTGAAGCATTTTTTAAAAATTGAGCTTGTTGGCTCTTGCAGATCTCAACATTATCAGATCTGTACACATTTTGTGCGGGTCGATTTACTACTTGCGTAGACCGAAAACAGGGGTCTCCGAATTTATTTTTAATTTTTAAATCGCTATATCTTCTAAAGTAATAAATATTTTTTCATAAAATTTTCTGTGTTGTAATTATTATCAAAGGTATCGTGTTACAGATTTATTTTTTATTTAATTTGAATACTGTACAAGAGTCCTAACTGGCCGGAACAAGCGGAACTATGGCATCCCCGATTAGGGTATGTCGTGAGGCTGAAGGAAGTGCGGAGGAGAACGAAACGGAAAAGAGGAAGGCTGAGAAGCACATTTTTTTTTAGATCTGGTCACCAAGCACAGCTAGAGTAATTCCAAACAATTAACTGGTTTTCTGTGTTTTGGATAAAGGACCGATGACCATCTCAAGTACAGATATATAACTACGTCTGTGATACCCAGTGGCGTGCACTACATAAGGATTGAAAAGCTGTGACTATCCTAAAAAATGAACCACATCTTTTTTTTCAAATACAAAACAAAATGGATTCCCTTTTCCATGAATTTGGTAAGGAACTTCTACGCTCATTTATTCAGTTGGCCACAACAATCAGCGGACGATGATAATAAAATTAATATTTTCAAATATTCATGCACTTTTCATACTTAAATTTGAAAAACTACGTACAGCCTTCCTTTGCTCATAGAGCAACACTAGATAAATCTTTAAAAATAACATTTCCCCTTATCCAACATATATACAGAGGCGTGCATTCCACATAATATAGATACGATATAATATAACACAAGGACGGCCTACCCCACCTTACTCACATACACGATATCAACAATAAGAGCATTATTGATATTGTGTATTATTGAAATCAATCTAGTATGGAAATTTAGATTTTTTTCTACGCAAAAAATGTACATGTGTGGGCGATGCGCATTCAAGGGCAGACTCGTTTGTGTTAGTGTTAATCACTATTAGAATATGGCATTATCTGATTGGGCAGTGCTAATGATAATATTCTTAATTTACTCATTAGAACACAAAAAGCCAATGTCAATAAAACAATACTACTTTACGTTCATAAATACAAAAAATAAAAACAAGAAATAACAACAAACACACATATTAGAAACACTAGATCTCAGAGTCAAAAACACATACAACAAGGAACGCCAAAAACAAAATTTGAACAAATTAGCTTCTTATACTATGGTACTAAACTCTACAACAAAACACTTTCCTTCAAAAATCACAACAACATTAGAAAACATTTAGAAATCAAATAAAACGCTGGATACGTCGTTACACAGGGAGATCTGAAATAGAAAATTTATTAACACCAAATACAGACTAACACCGAAACCACTCAACTGCACTTAAAACACCTCTCCTCACAATAATTTTTTTTCAGCAATTTCATCAATTAAAAATAATTTAATTTCATATTTTGTAAATGAAATCCTCAGGACAGGAAATCCCAGTGATATGATTATTTTTTAACTTGTTGTAAAAAGAAGATGTAGAGAGAGAACAAAACATTATCCTTTTTATTATTATAAACGATGCGATTATTGGATATTTGATGTACAATGTGTGTGGTAAGTTTTTGAATATCAATTAATTCGCCGGTTTTTCTAGTCTGATTAAAAACTCTATGCACGCCACTGACTACATGCTTTCTATCGATTTCCTTACTTTTCTTTCTAATTATCCATCGATAAATACTTTAAGCCCATGGAAGAGATGAGTTCTTCTTTATTTCGTGCTTATCCCTGATAAATTTACCTAATTCAGTTGGCCAAGGTGTTCATTATAAGGTGTTTAGCGAATATAAATTAGAAATTGGAATTCAAAAATCGATAGGATAATAAAAATGCATTCATTTAAGGGTATTTACATATCGCGATCTTTGCGTACTACATTTTGTGGCTCGTAGGGAAGCATTACTGGTCTAGTCAGATGAAATAAGTAAAACAGAACTTACATTCAAATTGATTATCAATCTGTGTCTCCTGCGATTGTTTTTTGAAAACATTTACACAAAAAACAAAACAAAGGGGCGTTTCACTACATATTTGGGTGTGTGTGTATACAATGTTTTTGCTTTCCGCCACCGATGGAAAACATTCCTTTCGCAGGTGATGAGGGGGAGGGGGGAAAGGGTTTGTTTAATTTTTTTATAATCGCCGCACGGTGCGGGTCTATCAATGCGTCGTATCCGATGGTACTTCATCGTAAATCGGACGGGTTATTAGGTTATGTGCACTGAACGAAATTATAATATGTTATTATTAGAAGTTATATTATGTATCAGTAATAATATTAATTTATTGAACTGTCATGTATTCTCTTATTTTGTCTGCTATTTCTAATAGCATTACAGCCCTCATATTAAGAACTTTTTAAAGTACACATCGTGAGGTAAATATGTGCATAAGCACGACTTTTTCTTGTTAGTTTTAATGATTATAAAAAATCCCAAAATATGAATCTAAAACTTATTTTATATATATAATTCAATATATTAATTAGACATAAAGTAGATTTTTAGGTTCTTCGTTTGGTTTTTTTCGTAAAAAAAAAAAAAAAACTAACCTAAAACCCATACAAAAACTTAAAATGAATTAAAATGCTTGATTTTGCTTCTCCGGTGACTGAAATATTTGTTCCTCATTGTAATTAAACTAATAAACAGTGTTTTTCATTAATTTTGTGCGTATTAAGAAAGTCGTGCTTACGAGGTGTGTTCAAAAGAAAAGGTGAATTTTGAATTTTCGCGGGCTGTGTACATTCAATTATCGATTTTTTTGTTGTTATATTGGCACACATATGTTTATCATGTGTTAGAATTATCAGCCATTTTGGATTAGTGGTTTGTTTTTGACAACTGGAAAGGTTAGTCACGTTTTTGTGTGTTCTTCGATTTTTTACTTTTGAAAAAAAAAGGATCAAAGAATATGTATTAAATTTTGCGTTAAAAATGGAATAAAGTGCTCCAACGCACTTAAAATATTGACTGTGGCATTCGGCGAGTCTACTTTGCCCCAAAAAGTGTTTAGAAGTGGTACAAGCGCTTTACAGAAGGCCGAGAAGATGTTAATGACGATGAGCGTCCAGGAGTTGCAACCACGTCAACAAACGAAGAAAACATCGAAACAGTGAAGAAAATGGTTTTGGAAAATCGTCGAATCACTATTAGGGAAGTTGCAGAGGATGTTGGCATATCAATCGGTTCATGACATGCAATTTTCTCGGATGTTTTGGGAATGAAACGTGTGGCAGCGAAGTTTGTTCCGAAATTGCTAAATTTTTGGGCAAAAGCAACCTCGCGTTAGTATCGCTCAGGAGTTGTTGAACGACGTCAACGACGATCCAGATTTGCTAAAAAGGGTCATAACTGATAAAAAAACATAAAATACCGAAAAAAGCACGCCAAGTTCGATCAAATGTGAAGGTTTTGCTCACTGTTTTCTTCAATTACAATGGCGTGGTGCATCATGAGTTCTTGCCAACAGGTTGCACGGTTAATAAGGAATATTACAAGGAAGTTATGCAACGTTTGCGTGAAGCAATACGGCTCAAACGATCAAATTGTCGAAAAACAAATCATGGATTTTGCATCACGATAATGCACCAGCTCACACATCAATGCTTGTTCGTGATTAATTGGCCAAAAATAACATAGTAATCATGCCTCAACCACCGTATTAACCAGATTTAGCTCCCTGCGACTTTTCC
This sequence comes from Halesus radiatus, assembly GCA_022606495.2. Taxonomy (NCBI): domain Eukaryota; kingdom Metazoa; phylum Arthropoda; class Insecta; order Trichoptera; family Limnephilidae; genus Halesus; species Halesus radiatus. Next base: position 33,659 of record JAHDVE020004443.1, on the reverse strand, counting down.
TATTCCCGAAACTGAAGAGACCAATGAAATGAAAGCGTTTTGCCACAATTGATGAGATAAAGTCAGAATCGAAGAACGAGCTGATGGCCATAACGAAAAGCGCATTCAATAAGTGCTTCGAGGATTGAAAGAAGCGCTGGCATAAGTGCATTATACCTGAGGGGGATTACTTTGAAGGGGAGAAAATGGATATTGTTGAATAAATAAATACTTTTCTAAAAAATTCGAAATCCACCCTTTCTTTTGAACACACCTCGTATATGCATATTTAATCATCGTGATAAACACATTCATTGACTATATTACAGTGGTTTGCACAAAATATTTCTAATTAATTTTTTTTTTTTATTTAAACAAAAAAATGATATTTTAATCCATGAAGCGGTAACTTGGTGATGTGACATTATAATTTAAAAAATAAAACAATAACTTTGTTTACATCACTCTTATTTATACTTTTGCCGACCGGCTTTCGCTAATACCGTAGCTTCTTCAGGGCAGTATACAACTAAACTATGAACTAAGATACACATGTGTTAAAGATTGATAAAAAACAGGCGAGTGGAGGGCCAAAGGGTGGGAGTTCAGAAGGTACCTGACCGGGAAGGGTGTGTACTTTGTTTATCGGGAATAATTTAAGAATTGACAAATATCAAGCACAAAATCTAATGGCTATTTTTTAAGCCGTGCAAAGTAACCGAGATTATTGCCACGATGAATAATTTTGTGATTATATTGGATGGCTATCGCGAGGTACATATATGAATACACGAGAAAACTAAATTGTAGATTTACCTATTTGGCAAAAACAAAATACGCGCTGGATGTGACTGATATGAACATGTTGCGATTTCGATATAATCTTGTAAACATATTTTGCATGGAAAAATTAAAAATAATTGTTTACAATTATATATATATAATTATAATTATAGATTAAGAATATAATTTTAAAAAATTAATGTATTGTAAGGTATAAAAATCAGGCAAGTGGCGTAACATCCGAGACCTCCGCCCGTAGATATACCAATACCACCTCAGTCCTATTACAATGTGGAAGATATGTACATTTTTTTATGATTGTCAAACTAGGCACCTGCCAACATTTTTATAAAATAATGTTATTTAAATTTATTCTTGACTAGCTGATATGTACCCGGCCTTGGTCGGGATTTTTTTTGGAATAAAGTTATGAAGTTGTGAATTCTTGCTTGTCATTAGGGTGCCATAATTGATTTGACAGCGAAAGTAACATCCATTTGAATATTTTATTTCATTCCAAACGTTTATTTTTTCAAAACACATCTAAATCATAAGTCTTAAGTAGGTACCTATTCGTGTTTTCCATTTTGAAAATATTCTACCCAAAAAAACCTTATTCTTTTGAATATGAAATCTGTGGCTAACCAGAATGTTATATCTATGGGCTAACCTAAATAAAACATGGCGGGATCAATGTTTTACATACTAATTTTAAAACGTTATAGGTGCAGTTTTACATATTGCATTTCTTTCAAACTACTTTATAAACCTTCCCGGCATTAATAAAAACAAACTGTGCTATTTTCAGCGATAGCGGTCAAGTAATTTTTGAGAAAATCGAGGACAAACAAACAAACTTAGATTGATTTTTATATATATAGATTTGATGCATTTGAAATGCAGTATACTATGTAGCTAGATACAGTTACAAACCCAAAATGTTATTATTTATTTTTTTCCTATTTATATTGTTATGTAAATTGAGATACATTATCATGTCAACAATATATCTGTATCTTAGAATGAAAATTCATTAAATCCAAAAAAATACAAAAAAAATTGTTATGCATATACATGGTGGCGCAAAACTACCGTTATGGTTTGGAATGAAATGGCATAAACAAGCCGTTGTTGGTAGTCTATCGGCTTCAATTCTTGCACAAACTGAACCTTATACGGGAACATGTGCAATGTGGCCAAAATCCTCTGAACGGACCTCAAACGATAGCCCCAGTTGTGCCGAACGTCTTCTTGTTGATGTTTCTGGACTGTCCTGCACACTATTCGCAATACATTGGATATTTTCTTCGGTGCGGACCGTACGTGGTCTTCCGGTACATGGAAGGTGTCTTACTGTACCATGTTGTCGAAAATTTGCAACCAGGCGGTTTATTGTTGGTGCTGAAGGTCCAGTACGCACATTAAAAAAACGACGATAAGCACACTGCGTCAAAACAATTGACCGTTGATTTTAAAAATAAGGTCAACAATTGTTGATCGCTGTTTTGTTGTGTAGTATTCCATTTTCCAAATTCCCCAAGTTTTCTTCACAAAATTCTGAAATAAAAATAAAAAATATAAATAAATTAAAAAAATTATTAAACATTCAAACCATAACGGTAGTTTTACGCCACCCTGTATTTAACAGCAAGATTGCCCTCTCCATCGGCATGACCATTGGCAAGCCGACGGAGATAACAATCGGGAACATATAAATGAATGCTCTCCATGATGGCCGAGTTTTCGAACCATCCACGAATCAGTCTGAAGAAATGTGTCACAATGTGTACATCCCTTCTGACCCGCAGATGGTTCATTCCGAGCATACCTAAGACAAAGTTGACAGGATGTTAAAATGATGTCACAAGTGAATATTCAGTTATCGAAGAAGTATATTTTTACTTTATACAAACGGTGTTCATAAATGTGAATACAAAGATGGAATAAGGAAAATATAAAATAAATACGTTATTTGTAATAATAATTTAAAAAATATATTTATGTAAATAAAAAAAAAAAATGGTTTGTAAGAGGAAGTGTAAGTAAGAGTGCACTAAGGATGAGAAGGAGGATATAATTTAATTAGGCGTATACTCGTACATGGCAACCTAGAGCCAATATGGGAATGTAGGATAGGGGCTAAAGGAATGGATTGAGCATTGGTTTTAATTTCTTGGTTCCTGCTTCTTTTTGTTTCCCGCTTCTTCTTGTTCCACTTTCTAGCTTCCCGCATTTATGTTTTCGTTTTTCTTATCGCCGCTTCTAGCTTCTTCTTCTTGATTTTCGTTTCCATTTTTCCGGCGTTTCCCGCTTCCAACTAAAAACAAATCAGTATCTCAATTATATTAAAAAAAAAACAACAAAATTTGACTTGAGTCGTTTTGCTTCCGGACGTTTTTGTTTATAATAAACTGTCAAATTCAAACGTGAAGCCTAACCTCAAATCTAAATATACATTGCTATAATTGTTTAAAAATCAGCATAAATCCACAAAAATATTGTTTAAATACGTACGAAATTGATAAAATTTATCGACAGACTTATATCTTACTTATATCTTCCTAGTCATTATAGAAGTGCGTTTGTAAACGACTTCAAAATTAGACAGGAGTTTTCTAGCTTGAAAAACACTGTAAATAACTTTCCTCGTTCCGCTGTTTATTGGTATATTCATTTGAAATGATTTGTAAATATTAATAAATAACTAAAGTAAACGACAATGACCCGGTATGACAGTTTTTGAAAAACAACAATGAAATGTCAAACACTTTGGGGTTGCCATAGAACTGACATGATTAGTTCAGAATTTATTATTTGTCTATAATATTCTGCCAGGCTGTACATGCAATACAACACAGCAAGTTTTTACACAATACTACAGTAACTGTCAATGACAAGGCGTTTGGGTGAGGGCACCAGTAAAGGCTCGATCATTAGAACATATTCAAATTTAAAAAAAAAATTGACGATTTCTGTGTTTAACTCTGTTTATTATTTTCTGGTAGCGTATTGTATATTTTTGTGGCAAAATACCTAAAACTGCATTGACCAAAGGTGGAAAAGAGTGACGGATTTTGCAATTAGTCTTTGTTCAAGTTACGCGTAAAGACGAGTGAGGATAGTTTTACAAATGATTTGTCAAACGTCAAATGCTCTCATTAAATTGTAAATTGAATTACTGTTTGCAGTTAGAGGAAGTTTGAGAATAATTAGGATGGGGCTCAGCAGCAACAAATTATATAGAATATCTAAATATTAAACCATTTTAAAGGTTTTAAAGGACGTCAACAACGGAAATCTGTAAATACTTTGACATTCCAAGTGAACAAAAAATCTTTACCAAAAATATGAGGTCGAGCTATGAATCCATAGTGCCGGTTCATTCTTCCAGTGCGATCAAAGGATGCTTTCTGGGTACTATTTCGTATTTAATATTCAGTAGTTACGTTCCTCGTATTTATCGATGGCACGAGTTTTGTTTGCGGCTCGCATACGAATTCCTCCATCATGTTGGTAAATAGTATGCGATTTTGGAAAATGTTCACAATTCGAAAACTTACTTCCAGAAATCAAAAATTTCCTTTCGAAACGAATTCACAGGTATAATTTAAGTATGAATCCGAAACAATCGAGAGAACTCTATGGCTAGAGAACCGGAGACACCAGCTTGAACAGTTCGACCCCAACAGTGCAAATGAAATAGATACTTTTAAAAAAAAGTTTTACTTTCAGAATCAAGATGAGATTTGCGTAAAAATCTAAAACGATCGAATATATAAATAGATCGGATGTCTAGAACATGAGATTTCAGTTTGAACAGTTGGTTCCCAACCATGCAAAATAATCATGAAATAATAAAAATTGGGGTATATTCGAATTTAGAAAATTTTCCAGTCGAAACGAGTTCGCATATAAAAATTAACTTAATCTAATAGAACCGATGAAACTGTATTGCTTGAACAGGAGATTTCAGTTTGAAAAGTTCGACCCCAAACCGTGCAAAGTGCTCATGTAATAGAAATTTTTGGAAAATGTTTGAAATTTTAAAATTTTCTTTTAGAAACGTTTTCACACGTATAATTTGAGTATGAATCCGAAAAAAATGAGAAAATTGTACGGTTGGAACACGATATTTCAGCTTTAACAATTCGACCCCAACGGTGCACAAAGTGCTCATGAAATAGAAATTTTGGAAAACGTTCGAATTGTTTTTTTTGTTTGCGTAACGCGTTCGCACGTATAATTTGAGAATGAATCCTAAAAAATCGAGAGAATCGTACGGCCAGAACCCGAGAGATTTCACTTTTAACAATTCAACCTCAACGGTACAAAGTGCTCATGAAATAGAATTTTTTGGAAAATGTTAGAATTTCTAAAATTTTCTTTCACAGGTATACTTTGAGTATGAATCTGAAAAACCATGAGAACCGTACGACCAAAACCAGATATTTCAGTTTTAACAATTCGACCCCAACGGTGCAAAGTGCCCATGATAGAGAAATTTTTGTTAGATGTTCGTATTTTGAAAATTTCCTTTCAGAAACGAGTTCACAGGGATGATTTGAGTATGAATCCGAAAAAATCGAGAGAATCGTACATGATATTTTAGTTTAACAATTCGACCCCAACGGTGCAAAGTGCTCATGAGAATTATATGGCTAAAACCGGAAATTTTGGGCTTAAACAGTTGAGCCTTAACGGTGCAAAGTGCTCATGAAATAGAAATTTTTGGAGAACATTCGAATTTTGAAATTTTCTTTCAGAAACGAGTTCACAGGTATAATTTGGTTAATTATTCTGAAAAACCTTGAGAATCGTAAGGCCTGAACCAGAGATTTTAGTTTTAAAAAGTGACCCTAACAATGCAAGGTGCTCATGAAATAGAAATTATTGGAAAATGTTCGAATTTAGAAAAAAAAAATTGGTCAGAACCTGATTATTCAGTTAAACAATTCGACCCCAACGTTGCAAAGTGTTCATGAAATAGACATTTTTGGAAATTGTTCTAATTTTGAAAAATATGTTTCAGGAACGAGTTCGCAGGTTTGATTTTAGTATTTGTAAGAAAAAAATCGAGAGAATCGTACGGTTAGAACCCGAGAATTCAGATTTAACATTTCGACCCCAACGGTGCAAAGTGCTCATGAAATAGAAATTTTCGGAAAATGTTCTAACGTTAAAATATTTTTTTTCAGAAACCCTTTCACACGTATAATTTGAGTGTGAATCCGAAATAATAGAATCGTACGGTCAGAACCAGATATATCAGTTTTAAAAATTCAATTCCAATGGTGCAAAGAGCTCATGAAATAGAAATTTTAGAAAAATGTTCGGACGTAAAAATTTTTTTTTCAAAAAAGCGTTCACTCCTATAATTTGAGCTGAAACCGAAAAATCGAAAGAATTGTATGGCTAGAACCTGAAATTTCTGGCTTAATCAGTTGAGCCCCAACGGTGCAAAGTGCTCATGAAATATGAATGTTTGAAAAATGTTCGAACGTTAAAATATTTTTTTTTCAGAAACGCTTTCACATGTATAATTTGAGTAAGAATCCGAAAAAATCGAGAGAATCGTACGGTCAGAACATGATATTTCAGTTTAACAATTCGAACCCAACGGTGCAAAGTGCTCACGAGAATTGTATGGCTAGAACCGGAAATTATGGGCTTAAATAGTTGAGACCCAACGGTGCAAAGTGATCATGAAATATAAATTTTAAAATTTTTTCTAACGTTAAAATATTTTTTTTTTCAGTAACGCTTTCACACGTATAATTTGAGTATGAATCAGAGAAAAATGAGAAAATCGTACGGTCAGATCATGATATTTCGGTTTATTAATTCGACCCCAACGGTGCAAAGTGCTCATTAAATATTTTTTTTTTGAAAATATTCGAATTAATTTTTTTTTCGGTATCGCATTTACATGTATAAATTAGGTATTTTCCGAAAAAATCGAGAGAATGGTACGGTGAGAACCCGAGAATTCAGTTTTAATAATTTGACCCCAACCCTGCAAAGTTCCCACGAAATATAAGTTCTTGGAAAATGTTCTAACGTAAATTTTTTTTTTTTCAGAAAACGCTTTCACACGTATAATTTGAGTATGAATCCAAAAAAATCGAGAGAGTCGTACGGTCAGAACCTGATATTTCAGTTTAAACAATTCGACCTAACAGTGCAAAGTGCTCATGAAATAGAAATTTTTGGAAATTAATCGAATTTTGAAATTTTCTTTCAGAAACGAGTTCACAAGTATAATTTGGATATTATTCTGAAAAACCTTGAAAATAGTACGGCCAGAACCCAAGATTTTAGTTTTAACAAATAACCCTAACTATGCAAGGTGCTCATGAAATAGAAATTTTTGGAAAATGTTCGAATTAAAAAAAAAAAAAGATGGTCAGAACATGATATTTCAGTTTAACAATTCGAACCCAACGGTGCAAAGTGCTCACGAGAATTGTATGGCTAGAACCGGAAATTATGGGCTTAAATAGTTGAGCCCCAACGGTGCAAAGTGATCATGAAATATAAATTTTTAAATATTTTCTAACGTTAAAATATTTTTTTTTTTCAGTAACGCTTTCACACGTATAATTTGAGTATGAATCAGAGAAAAATGAGAAAATCGTACGGTCAGATCATGATATTTCGGTTTATTAATTCGACCCCAACGGTGCAAAGTGCTCATCAAATAATTTTTTTTTGAAAATATTCGAATAAATTTTTTTTTCGGTATCGCATTTACATGTATAAATTAGGTATTTTCCGAAAAAATCGAGAGAATGGTACGGTGAGAACCCGAGGATTCAGTTTTAATAATTTGACCCCAACCCTGCAAAGTTCCCACGAAATATAAGTTCTTGGAAAATGTTCTAACGTAAAAATTTTTTTTTCAGAAAACGCTTTCACACGTATAATTTGAGTATGAATCCAAAACAATCGAGAGAGTCGTACGGTCAGAACCTGATATTTCAGTTTTAACAATTCGACCTAACAGTGCAAAGTGCTCATGAAATAGAAATTTTTGGAAAATAATCGAATTTTGAAATTTTCTTTCAGAAACGAGTTCACAAGTATGATTTGGATATTATTCCGAAAAACCTTGAAAATCGTACGGCCAGATCCCAAGATTTTAGTTTTAACAAATAACCCTAACTATGCAAGGTGCTCATGAAATAGAAATTTTTAGAAAATGTTCGAATTAAAAAAAAAAAAGATGATCAGAACCTGATTTTTTAGTTTAACAATTTGACCCCAACGGTGCAAAGTGCTCATGATATAGAAATTTTCGGAAAATGTTCTATCGTTAAAATATTTTTTTTTTTCAGAAACGCTTTCACACGTATAGTTTGAGTATGAATCCGAATAAATTGAGAGAATCCTACGGTCAGAACATGATATTTTAGTTAATTCATTCGACCCCAACAGTGCTCATGAAATAAAATTTATTGGAAAATATTAGAATAATTTTTTTTTCAGTATCGCATTCACACGTATAAATTTGGTAATTTCGAAAAAATCGAGAGAATCGTACGGTTAGAACCGAGGGTTCAGTTTTAATAATTTGACCCTAACGGTGCAAAGTGCTCGTGAAATACAAATTATTGGAAAATGTTCTAATTTTGATAAATATGTTTCAGGAACGAGTTCGCAGGTTTGTTACTATACTAGTATATAGTATATAGTTACACATACTGTGTAAGAAAAAAATTGAGAGAATCGTATGTTTAGAATCCGAGGATTCAGTTTTAATAATTCGACCCCAACGGTGTAAAGTGCGCATGAAATAGAAATTTTTGAAAAATGTTCGAACGTTAAATTTTTTTTTTCAGAAACGCTTTCACACGTATAATTTGAGTCTGAATCCGAAAAAATCGAGAGAATCGTACGGTCAGAACCTGATATTTCAGTTTTAACAATTCGTTCTCAATGCTGCAAAGGGCTCATGAAATGAAAAAATTTGGAAAATGTTCGAATTAATTAATTTTTTTCAGTAACGCGTTCACACGTATAATTTGAGTATGAATCCAAAAAAATTGAGAGAATCGTACGGTCAGAACCTGATATTTCAGTTTTAACAATTCGACCCCGACGGTGCAAAGTGCTCATGAAATAGAAATATTTGAAAATGTTCAAATTTTGAAAATTTTCTTTCAGAAATGAGTTTACAGGTAAAATTTGGGAATGTTCCGAAAACAATCGAGAGAATCGTACGGTCAGAACTCGATATTTCAGTTTCAACAATTCGACCCCAACGGTGCAAAGTGCTCATGAAATAGAAATATTTGAAAATGTTCAAATTTTGAAAATTTTCTTTCAGAAATGAGTTTACAGGTAAAATCGTTCGGTCAGAACTCGATATTTCAGTTTTAACAATTCGATCCTGACGGTGCGAAGTGCTCATGAAATAGACATTTGTGGAAAATGTTCTAATTTTTAAAAAATGTGATTCATGAAGGAGTTCACAGGTTTGATTCTAGTATTTGTAAGAAAAAATCTAGAGGATCGTATGGTTAGAACCGGAGATTTCAGCTTAAATGGTTGACTCCTAACTGTGCAAAATGCTCATGAAATAGAAAATTATAATTTAAGTATGAATTCGAAAAATTCGAGAGAATCGTACGGTCAGAACCTGATATTTCCGTTTTAACAATTCGACCCCAACGGTGAAAAGTGCTCATGAAATAGAAATATTTGAAAATGTTCGAATTTTTAAAATGTTCTTTTTCAGTACCGCTATCACACGTATAATTTAAGAATGAATCCATTAAAAAATGAGAAAATCATTTGGTTAGAACAGGAGGTTTCAGTTTTAACAATTCGACCCAAACGGTGCAAAGGGCTCATAAAAGACAAATTTTTGGAAAATGTTCGAACGTAATTTTTTTTTTCAGAGACGCATTCACATGTATAATTTGAGTACGAATCCGAAAAACATCGTGAGAATCGTACGGACAGAATCTGATATTTCAGTTTTAACAATTCGACCCCAATGTGGCAATGTGCTCATGAAATATAAATATTTGAAAATGTTCAAATTTTGAAATCTTTCTTTCAGAAATGAGTTACAGGTAAAATTTGGGAATGTTCCGAAAAAATCGAGAGAATCGTACGGTTAGAACCCGAGAATTCAGTTTTAACATTTCGACCCCAACGGTGAAAAGTGCTCATGAAATATAAATGTTTGAAAAATGTTCGAACGTTAAAATATTTTTTTTTCAGAAACGCTTTCACACGTATAATTTGAGTATGAATCCAAAAAAATCGAGAGAATCGTGCGGTCAGAACATGATATTTCATTTAAACAATTCGACCCCAAGGGTGCGAAGTGCTCATGAGAATTGTATGGCTAGAAACGGAAATTTTTGACTTAAACATTTAAGGAACCTGCTGTCTATCAATATCTTAAACAAAGAACAGCGGACATCCCTTGCGAAGTATGTAAGTGGCATTATGGATCACCTGGAGGCTACGGTGAAGGAATGTACTTCTCCATCGAAGCCAATGGAAACGGTTATCGCAGCTATAAAATCGCTCTCCACCAACGTCACCGAAATCAAAGCTAAACTGGACCACAATAACATAACTTATGCAAATGTCACAGCCAGGCCTAGAACTACGCAACAGAGTCATGCTGTAGTGATCAGCTCTGATGATCCGGGAAAAAATTCTGATTACTTGGACCAACTGATAAAAACGCATGTTGATGTTAGATCTCTTGGTATTGGTGTTGCGGGTATGCGAAAAACTAACAGCGACAAATTAATCTTTAAAATGGCCTCACTACAAGACAAAAACAACTTCAAAGCGGAACTTAGCAAAGGACTCCAGGGACAAATAACAGTGACTGATGGTAAGCAACTCGAACCGCTAGTAATTATAAAAGGGCTGATTAAAGGTGCTTCTGATGAAGACCTATTGAAGTCTCTAGAATCCCAAAATAAAGGATGTGAACTAGACTTCAAACAAAAACTCAGAATTAAATATAAAAAAAATCATAGGAACAAACTACTGTGCAACGTTGTCCTTGAAGCGTCACCAAAAAATTGGAAATCTTTGATAAATGCTGGACGAGTAAACGTAGGATATCAACGTCTTGTAGTAGAAGATCAATCACCGGTGATGCAATGCTACCAATGCCTGGGTTTTGGTCACACCCAACGTTTTTGTACAGAGAAGATAACTTGCTTTCACTGTGGAGAAAGTCATAAATATGACACATGTCCCAACAAGGCGAAAGAACCAACGTGCTCAAATTGCACCGGAGTTTCAAGAACCCACCGGGCAACAAATCCAGATTGCCCACTCTGGAAGCTGATGGATGAGCGCTTCAGAGAAAGGATAGACTACGTGGGACACTGCTAAAGGCAACTTCAAGGAAAAAAATGTTTCAATATACAAGAATACATCACTAAAAGCTCCTGTATGCGTATTATGTACATGAATGCTAGAAGCATTAGAAACAAAATTGACGAAATTGAAGAAACTCTAAAAAACATTTCAGAAACAGTTCATATTCTCGTAATCACGGAAACCTGGCTACGTAAAGGAGAGGAAACTTTTTTCAATATTGCCGACTACTCTGGAAATTTTGTTTCCCGTGAGATGGACAGAGGAGGAGGAGTCGCCATTTACATGCATAATACACTCGACAATAAAAAATCGAAGAATGCGGCAGTGAAAATACCTTTCTAGGAATTAGGATTACGGCAAAAAATATTAAACCTCTAAATCTGTATGTTTTTTACCGTAAGCCGAACTCAAATATAACAGACTTCTTTGACTCTTTAGAAATAATATTAAATAAAAACAAACAAGACACATTACTTATTGGAGATTTCAATATCGATATTTCAAAAGACACTGATATTGCACGGAAATATATTCACACCTTGAAATCGTATAACTTTTATGTATGTAACACAATATTTCCCACAAGAGTAACTAACAACACCAGTTCGCTAATAGACCACATAATTACAAATAGGACAAATAGTTCCGGAAAAATCTCAAATATTGATGATCCCCTTAGTGACCATAATATACTTATATTGGATTATGAAAATTCCCTAAAAACCTCCCCAATAACAGATCCGCAAGAAACCTATCAAATGCTTACAAAATAAATTATCAAAAATTAAATAACACACTTAAAACTTGTAAATTTACCCATTCGTCTGACGATGTAAACAAAAATTATAATAACTTCACTGACTATCTCCAAAATGTTATGAATTCGTGTAAAACAAAACTAAAAACTAATATAGGAGACAAAAGACCTAACAATACTCCATGGTTTGATGCAGAACTTGATAGGCTGATTAAAAAACGAAATAGCATATTTAAACTTTGGAAACGAAATCAAGGAAGTATTCCTTTGACAACAGAAAAAATAAAGCTCGTAATACTGTCACCAACTATAGAAGATATATTAAAACTAAGTATTATACGAATTTGCTTAATGAAAACATGAATAAGCCACAACGAACATGGAAAACAATTAACTCCATTATATCAAATAGCTCCCGAAACCCAACAATAGCTTGTAAATTGCTAGTCATAAATGACGAAGAAGTAAAAGAACCAAAGGAGATTGCAACCGCTTTCAACACATATTTTCTCTCAGTTGGGGAGAGTCTCGCATCAGTCATAAAAACTTCAAAAACTGATTTAAATACCATCTACACGGCACCTCAAGCAAAACAATCTTTTAACATGATCAGGACAAATAAAACAGAAATCTTACGGATCATATCCAACCTCAAATCTAAAGCGGCAGCTGGTTCCGATGGTATAACCTCTCTCCTTCTCAAAAACTGCAAGGAGGAACTGGTGGATGACCTCGTATTCTTAATAAATCTCTCTGTCAAAAGGTATCTTTCCAGACAAACTAAAAGTTGCAAAAATTATTCCTATACATAAAGACGAATGTAAAAAAAATGTCCAAAATTATCGTCCAATCTCTATACTTCCAGCTATCTCCAAAATTTTTGAATGTGTCATCAAAGAAAGACTATTGAAATATCTCGAACAAAACAAAATTCTCACCTCAAAACAATACGGTTTCAGACGACGATCTAACACTAAATGTGCAGCTTTCGATTTCATATCAAATCTGCAGAAACATATTGACCATGGAGATTTTACAGCGGCAATATTTATTGATCTAAAGAAGGCGTTTGACACGGTGGACCATAACGTATTGATCGAAAAACTGAAACATTTGGGTATTGTTGGTACTCCTCTGGAACTTTTCAGATCTTACCTATCAAATCGCTTTTCGGCAGTAGAACTGGGTGGAGAAATGAGTGAATTGGGTGAAATAACATGTGGAGTGCCACAGGGATCAATTCTTGGACCGTTGCTATTTCTAATATATGTTAATGACATAACAAAGTGGGGCATTAAAGGAACTCTTCAACTTTATGCGGACGATACTGTAATTTTTTATAACAAAAAAAACCTAGCGGAACTCGAAATGGAAATGAATGCCGATGTTTCCCATCTCACAACCTGGTTGAGAATAAATAAACTGACCCTTAACGTAAAAAAAACGCATTATTTACTATTCGGCAACAAGAAAAATTCCAGCCTCGATATCAAAATTGGTGACAACTGCCTCGAAAAGAAAACGACAACAAAATATTTGGGCCTTATAGTAGATTCTCAACTCTCGTGGGATCTCCACATAAATCATGTAAAGGAGAAAATTACCCCCATAACTGGTGTGCTATATAGACTTCAAGGATTACTAACCATTCCGTTACTAACTGCAGTATATTACGCCATGGTACATTCACACATTTCCTATCTCTGCTGTATCTGGGGCTTTGCCTCGAAGAAATTGATTGCTGATCTGCAGGTGGTTCAAAACCGAGCCCTCAGAAATGTTTTTGGACTTCCATGGGACACTCATGTCAGGGACATCTACTCAGTTTCCGGTATCCTTCCAATCACGATCCTTCCTAAGTATGAAATCACCAGCACCATCCTACAAATTACTCAACAATCAACTCACACTAACGTCAAGCCACTTTACAATCAAGACATCCACAACCACAATACTCGAAATAACAATAAAATCCGCATTCCTCAAACACACACTACAAAATATGGAATAAAATCTTTAAACTACATTGCCTACACACTTTATAATTCGCTTCCAGATATGTACAAAACCATCCAGAAAAATAAAAAATCCCAAAATGATGGTATAAAGGAATACTTTTTAAGGATATTTAAAAATGAAAATCAGTAAATCCATATTTGTATATTTTGTTGTTCCCTTATATGTTTTCTCTTGTGTGTTGTTCTATTTAACTTGGCCTTATAAAATTATTTCTGTCTGTATGTGAAACTTCTATTTTTGATATTTTGCTGTCAATGTAAAATTGTATGTACTATCTCCTACTTATGTATTGTAAATTCCTCCCGTCCTAAAATGAGTTTTGAAACTCATCGGGATTGCTTTAGCAAGAAATAAATATATAAAAAAAAAAAAAAAAAAAAGCCCCAACGGTGCAAAGTGATCAGGAAATATAAATTTTTTAAAAATGTTCGAATTAATGTTTTTTGTCAGAAAAGCGTTCACACTTATAAATTGGGTATTTTCTGAAAAAATAGAGAGAATCGTACGGTTATAACCCGAGGATTCAGTTTTAATAATTCGACCGCAACGGTGCAAAGTACGCACCAAATAGAAATTTTTGAAAAATGTTCGAATGTAAATTTTTTTTTTCACAAACGCGTTCACTCGTATATTTTGAGCCTGAAACCGAAAAATCGAGAGAATTGTATGGCTAGAAATTTTGGGTTTAAACAGTTGAGCCCCAACGGTGCACGTAAAGTTTTTTTTTCAGAGACGCTTTCACATGTATAATTTGAGTACGAATCCGAAAAACATCGTGAGAATCGTACGGTCAGAACCTGATATTTCAGTTTTAACAATTCGACCCCAATGTGGCAAACTGCTCATGAAATAGAAAATTATAATTTAAGTATGAATTTGAAAAAATCGAGAGAATCGTTCAGTAAGAACCCCATATTTAATATTTCACAATTCGACCGCAACGGCGCAAAGTGCTCATGAAATAGACATTTTGGAACGTGTTCGAATTAATTTATTTTTTTCGGAACCGCGTTCACACTAATAAATTGGGTATTTTCCGAAAAAAATCTGAAGAATAGTACGGTTATAACCCGAGGATTCAGTTTTAATAAGTCTGCCCCATTGGTGCAAAGTACGCACGAAATAGAAATTTTTGAAAAATATTCGAATATTAAATATTTTTTTTCGCAAACGCTTTCACATGTATAATTTGAGTACGAATCCGAAAAACATCGTGAGAATCGTACGGTCAGAACCTGATATTTCAGTTTTAACAATTCGACCTAACAGTGCAAAGTGCTCATGAAATAGAAATTTTTGGAAAATAATCGAATTTTGAAATTTTCTTTCAGAAACGAGTTCACAAGTATGATTTGGATATTATTCCGATAAACCTTGAAAATCGTACGGCCAGAACCCAAGATTTTAGTTTTAACAAATAACCCTAACTATGCAAGGTGCTCATGAAATAGAAATTTTTAGAAAATGTTCGAATTAAAAAAAAAAAGATGGTCAGAACCTGATTTTTTAGTATAACAATTCGACCCCAACGGTGCAAAGTGCTCATGATATAGAAATTTTCGGAAAATGTTCTATCGTTAAAATATTTTTTTTTTCAGAAACGCTTTCACACGTATAGTTTGAGTATGAATCCGAATAAATTGAGAGAATCCTACGGTCAGAACATGATATTTTAGTTAATTCATTCGACCCCAACGGTGCAAAGTGCTCATGAAATAAAATTTATTGGAAAATATTAGAATAATTTTTTTTTCAGTATCGCATTCACACGTATAAATTTGGTAATTTCGAAAAAATCGAGAGAATCGTACGGTTAGAACCGAGGGTTCAGTTTTAATAATTTGACCCTAACGGTGCAAAGTGCTCGTGAAATACAAATTATTGGAAAATGTTCTAATTTTGATAAATATGTTTCAGGAACGAGTTCGCAGGTTTGTTACTAGTATGTGTAAGAAAAAAATTGAGAGAATCGTATGTTTAGAATCCGAGGATTCAGTTTTAATAATTTGACCCCAACGGTGTAAAGTGCGCATGAAATAGAAATATTTGAAAATGTTCAAATTTTGAAAATTTTCTTTCAGAAATGAGTTTACAGGTAAAATCGTTCGGTCAGAACTCGATATTTCAGTTTTAACAATTCGATCCTGACGGTGCGAAGTGCTCATGAAATAGACATTTGTGGAAAATGTTCTAATTTTTAAAAAATGTGATTCATGAAGGAGTTCACAGGTTTGATTCTAGTATTTGTAAGAAAAAATCTAGAGGATCGTATGGTTAGAACCGGAGATTTCAGCTTAAATGGTTGACTCCTAACTGTGCAAAATGCTCATGAAATAGAAAATTATAATTTAAGTATGAATTCGAAAAATTCGAGAGAATCGTACGGTCAGAACCTGATATTTCCGTTTTAACAATTCGACCCCAACGGTGAAAAGTGCTCATGAAATAGAAATATTTGAAAATGTTCGAATTTTTAAAATGTTCTTTTTCAGTACCGCTATCACACGTATAATTTAAGAATGAATCCATTAAAAAATGAGAAAATCATTTGGTTAGAACAGGAGGTTTCAGTTTTAACAATTCGACCCAAACGGTGCAAAGGGCTCATAAAAGACAAATTTTTGGAAAATGTTCGAATTAATTTATTTTTTTCAGTAACGCGTTCACACGCATAATTTGAGTATGAATCCAAAAAAATCGAAAGAATCGTACGGTCAGAACCTGATATTTCAGTTTTAACAATTCGACCCCAACGGTGCAAAGTGCCCAGGAAATAGAAATTTTTGAAAAATGTCTGAACGTAAATTTTTTTTTTAGTAACGTATTCACACGTTTAATTTGAGAACGAATCCGAAAACTTCGAGAAAATCGTACTGTCAAGACCGGATATTTCAGTTTTAACTATTCGATCCCAACGGTGCAAAGTGCTCATGAAATTGATTTTTGGAAAATGTACGAGGTAAATTTTTTTTTAGTAACGGGTTCACACTTATAAATTGGGTATTTTCTCAAAAAAAAAATTGAGAGAATCATACGGTTATAAGCCGAGGATTCAGTTTTAATAATTCCACCGCAACGGTGCAAAGTACGCACGAAATGGAAATTTTTGAAAAATGTTCGAATGTAATTTTTTTTTTCACAAACGCGTTCACTCGTATAATTTGAGTCTGAAACCGAAAAATCTAGAGAATTGTATGGCTAGAAAAGGAAATTTTGGTCTTAAACAGTTGAGCCCCAACGGTGCAAAGTGATCATGAAATATATATGGTTGAAAAATGTTCGAACGTTAAAATATTTTTTTTTCTGAAACGCTTTCACACGTATAATTTGAGTATGAATCCGAAAAAATCGAAAGAATCGTACATGATATTTTAGTTTAACAATTCGACCCCAACGGTGCAAAGTGCTCATGAGAATTATATGGCTAGAACCGGAAATTTTGGGCTTAAACAGTTGAGCCCCAACGGTGCAAAGTTATCATGAAATATAAATGGTTGAAAAATGTTCGACCGTTAAAATATATTTTTTTCAGAAACTCTTTCACACGTATAATTTAAGTCTGAATCCGAAAAAATCGAGAGAATCTTACGGTCAGAACCTGATATTTCAGTTTTAACAATTCGATCCCAACGGTGCAAAGGGCTCATGAAATAAATTTTTTTGGAAAATGTTCGAATTAATTTATTTTTTTCAGAAACGCGTGCACACTTATAAATTGGGTATTTTCTGGAAAATGAGAGAGAATCGTACGGTTTAAACCCGAGGATTCAGTTTTAGTAATTCGACCCCAACGGTGCAAAGTACGCACGAAATAGAAATTTTTGAAAAATGATCGAATGTAATTTTTTTTTTCACAAACGCGTTTACTCGTATAGAGTCGGAAACCGAAAAATCGAGAGAATTGTATGGCTAGAAAAGGAAAGTTTGAGCTTAAACAGTTGAGCCCCAACGGTGCAAAGTGCTCATGAAATATAAATGGTTGAAAAATGTTCGAACGTTAAAATATTTTTTTTCAGAAACGCTTTCACACGTATAATTTGAGTATGAATCCGAAAAAATCGAGAGAAACGTACATGATATTTTAGTTTAACAATTCGACCCCAACGGTGCAAAGTGCTCATGAGAATTATATGGCTACAACCGGAAATTTTGGGCTTAAACAGTTGAGCCCCAACGTTAACGATTAACCCTAGTTTAAGACTAACCCCACGACTATCAAAATAAATGTCTTGTAATTACCTAAGTGTGCTTTTCAGTTCCTAACCTTTTTGCGTTATTCCTAGAATTATACCCACTACACTAACCACCGTCTTATCACTCCTTTCGATAGCCTTAATCGGAATTTCGATTACGTACAACACTTCTAGTCGACGCCAATAAAATGATTTTATTCTAGCAAATAATGTCCCGATAACTGGCAACATCGAAAGTAGATGTCACATGGAATATGTCAAAATTCAAACAAAATACTATATACGTGACATAAATTTGGTGTTATTTTTATATTTTTTGTGATACGGTAAACAGACTTTCTATTTCTTCAATTCCTAGTCAAGAGTCAGTGAACTGTTAAAACATAACTTATTATCAACTATCTTATTTACCAATGTCAATTAAATGACCTTTTCTTGTTTATCAATAATTTAATTCGTAATAGGTGTTAATTGATTGGATAATGTTTAGATATTGTCCGTAACTCAGTTAAATTGGCCATATGTTTTGAATCTCCATTTTTTGTTAAAATGATCAATTTAGTATGTTTTTCACTGACTTTTATGAGTTTTATTTTATTTTGGGGGGCAGATTCGTGTAATTTTCATATGCGGGCAGTGATGAAAGCGCACTCCATTTGTCGAGGGGGGCTGTACCCTCGCTCGCAAGTGCAGAGGTTCGAGGTTCCTGACGATAAGATTCCCTGGAAAGTAGACTTCCCGGAATACAAGCCACCCTTGTACAGCTCGCTAACATTGGAGGGGAAATCATACGCAGACCCAAAACTAGGTAAATGTGCAATTAGATTTTACTATGATATCGAAGTTACCTAACTGAAACCTAAATATTTAATGTTTGACTATCATTAAGTGTAAAGGTCTGTATGAACAAAACCTCAAAAACGTTCTGTGTGGACATCAGTCAAAGCTTTGTAGATACGCAGGCCTTTACAATATCCGTTTTCCTATGATCTCAAATAGTTATTAAGTGGCTATTTACATGGCTCCGACCGATTCTGTCTACGTAATAATATATATAATGTATCAGTAATAAGGTGTGGTTGGTATAGCATTATACCAACCATACATTATTTTCAGAAGAAAAAAAAGAGTTTTGTAATGTGAGTAAATAAATAAAAATTGAATGTGTTCTTGAAAATGTTCATATTATTAGCTTATGTTATCTCTTATTGTGAGTTAAGCAGACAGGTAACAAGTTTTTTAAAAATGATTTTTTTTTATTATTTAAGAGTAAACACAGATACAAATAATGATATTTTATACAAAAAATTACAATGAGGAACCACCTGTATCCCAAACTATTTTCATAGATTAAGTAGTATTACAACAAAATGTGTAGGTTCCAATTAGTATTACCCCAAAACATTTTTTTTAACCCTTTGAGGCACAAGATTTGAAACAAAAAAAAATGCTTGTGTTGCACAGAATTTCAAAAACTTCGAAAAGTACTTATGTACCATCTATTGGCCGATATAGTAAGCCGTTGGAGTGGGCGGGACATAATTTAAACCGCTGTGTTTCAAGTGGTTTTAATTTTTCAAAGTGGTATAAATTACATCCCACCATACAGCAAAAGATAAAAAAAAGGTTGGTTATTTTTGATACCACTATGCTTCAAGGGGTTAAACAAAATGATACATAGCAGTATAAAGTAATTAAATAATGTTTTAACCACTATTTTAATAATAAATATCAACATATTTCAGAACCAATGATTCCTTCATCAGGATTCAGGATACAAACATTGAAATGACATATAAGCACGGAGACGAATAAGCGTAGACAAAAAAATTATTCATTTTTATTTATTTAAAATGGTGCCACAAAGTTATTTTACAATTTCTTCAATAAAGGTAAAATTACTTATGGTGTCATTATTAATAAAATTAATAAGAAATATTTTGTGTAAACCACTGTTATGTAAAGCAAAGATTTTTTATATATATATATATATATATATATATATATAGATAGTCCTGATATTACTCCACATATTTTGTTTTAACTAGGCATTTATAGTCTTTGTTCTTCACATTATATAGAGATTCATGACTTCTTATGAAATCAATTAAAATTTCATCATTTTCGCTGATCCAAAAGGTTTAGGAAGTTTTTTTTTTAAATGTTTCCAGGCACATCCGGCTTCACCCCAAAATGGAACAGCCTCGACGATGATGTGAACCGGGCCAGCTACGAGGGGGTCTACTCCTTCGACTCGGAGGGGTACCCGCTGAACCCGCGGGGACGCACGGGGCTGCGGGGTCACGGGCTGCTGGGGCGCTGGGGGCCCAATCACGCCGCGGACCCCATCGTCACACGCTGGAAGAGGAACATGGAAGGGGAGATCATGAATAATTCTACCTCTAATAAGTATGATAATTTTTTACTCCCTATAATGTCATTAAATTAGTTTTTTTTAGCTTCACATCTACCACTTTAGGTTTGGCATCATGCATGATAGTGATGGTCGATAGCAGTCGGACGAATCGAGTCTAATACTCCTTCCCCTTTGCGACACGAGTTATGCTTTGTTGTGCTGTACTTTGAACTTATAGCATTTAAAAAAAACAGCTTTAAGTTAATTGTCAGCACCCAAAAATACACATGAACAGGAATATGTTTAAGATTTCAAAAGATATTAATCTTTAAATTCTTTATGAAATACATACGGTAATTTTAGGTAAAACATTCAAATTTGCTGTCACTGGTTTTCAAACTGCACCTATTATTTAACATTTTGGGATGTATTTCATAGAATTTAAAGATTACAGTATGCGGATTTTTCTCTTTTGAAACCTTGTACATTTTACTAACTACCCGTATAGAATTTACAGATAAATCTTTTGTGGTATTGCTTGAGTTAGCAATCTGCAAAGTGATGTTTGGGGTCATTTTTGAGTGGCGGCCCTTATGTTCAAATTTAGAGCATGTGTAGAATTGTTTGACGTCACGAAAAACTATGATTATAATTTATTAGGTTAGGTTAATGTGGACTTCATCATTCCCGGTGGAATTGATGAGGTCTACATGGTGACTCTTGTAATGGTCTAACCATCATCATTTTCTTTTAATAGAACCCTGGAAAATATTTTTTTTTATATGCATAACTTTCATGCTAGAAAAGCTTAAGGGAGCGACATCTATCGACTTGTGGAGAGTTTGATTACAGTGAATTATAATCCAATAATTTTTGATTCATAAAACTCGTTGCAACATAAAACCACGAGATGGCAGTGAGAAGAAGACGTTCCCTCTTATAAATAAACATCACAGGATTGGGTGAAATCAACGAAAAAGTTACCAATCAAACGAGCGTTCTACATAAACAACAATTAGTGGTGACAGGACAAAGGAAATATTAATTATTTATGTGAATCGAAAGGGTTCAGATCAACGGCCTATAATGTAAACATTTCACTAGCGGTCGAACAGGACGAGAAGAGGTCGTGAACTTTAAAGGAAACAATGGGAAATGCAGAGATGAATAACCATTGAAAATGGAAGTAGGAAGTAAAAATAATACGCAAAATGTTAATTACAAATAAAAAAACTACAAAGTGAGGATTTATCTTGCACGGGGAAAGGTGTGTTTGCATTAGAATTTAGACAGAGAGGCGTGTCATGTAAGGTTAAGCGGAAAAACAACGAATTAGAGAAAATAATTCAGAGAACAATAGCTTCAACAGATGAAAAAGGGAAGAAACAAGAATTATACAGTATGGAAACTTCGGCAAACTTAAGAGGCGATTTAGGCGAGACTAATGTGAAATAGGAGTACAATCTTCTAATTTCAGGAACGTAGATAATTACAAGGGAGTGAAACTAGGCTGATTTTAGGTGATAAAAGGTATTAATTGAGTAGATTCGGGACATCAGATATTATGAAAATGTAGATGAGAAATGTATCAATCAATTATAAAATTTAAACTGAAGGAATTCAATAGAAATATTGAGATATATGGACTACTACTTTGAATATAGTTCGATACATTTAGGTAAAATTTTGAGGTTGTCAATGACTAATGTAAACAAGGCGACAAGAATTGTTTATTTAAGCGACCAGATGAACATGAAACTCAGGTGATAAAGAGACAAACAAACAATTAAGTTTATACAGGGAAGATAGGAATATTTATTTAAGGAAAAGTAATAAAAAATAATGAGTTTTCGATAAACTCTGATTTATATCGGTTTTTTACAAAAGTAATGGTTATTACCCATAATAATGAGTAAGCTAATGTGATATTGAGTTAGAGTGGAATGGAGAAAGGGGAGTGGCCAGGAAAGAAGTGAACGAACTCATATCTACCAGGTTTGGGGTAGGTAAATCGCAGGTAAAAACGCCAATAAATTAATACATAAAATTATTAAAGGTAGTGAAAAATCAATTAAGGATGATATCAATCGACCCGGATGAAAGTATAAGCAGACGACAGGTACATGCAAAAGGTGTAATACAGTTAGACCAGGAAGAAGCAGTGCAACACATTGAAAAATCATTCTGGAAAGGTATATTTATTAACTCAGGCAGGTGAGGTGGGGAAGAAATTATAAAGTGTTTACACCAATATAATGATCAATTGAGAATTGCACGAAAATATGCGTTAATCGAATATTCACATGTTAGATCAGAGAAAAACCATGTTACCATCGGAAAATTCATAAATAAAAAGATATCGCATATCAAGATAACCAGGGACTAAGGGAATTTCTAAAATTGAACGATGTGAAGAAGGCGCTTCTTTAAATAAAATTCAATAATGACATAGTGGCTATGATTACGAGATACCCGAGTTCATAGGCGACCAAAGAATAAGCGATAGATAATATTTTCAGAAAAAAAAACATGAATCGAAATTTCCAATTCTATAATAAGGAACAGCAGGGCGATCTAGAGGAATGAACTAAATTCGATCCTGGCCGGAGTGAGGAAAAGTGATGGATTCAGAGGCGGGCCAGATTTTATCTAAATATTTACATTGAAGAATTACAGTCGAAATTAGTGTTACTTACATATAGGTTTACGAGTTGGTAAAGAACATAATGTAATGTAGGTATGGAATGGAGTTAAATCCTTTTGATTCTAAGCTAGGTATATAAGGAAATGTAATGAGAGAATAGGGAATTAGTCGCGAAGTACGCCGGGCGAGGAAATAATTAAATTACGTGCTGACCGATATTAAGTAATTGTTTTGTTTTTGGACTTAGGAAGTTTCATTTTGATTTGTTTCTTACAATTAAATAAAGTTTTAAATAAATTCTTTTGAATAGTTGTTGAATTGATTCAACAATAGTTTGATTTAATTCAATAATAGTTTGATAAATATTGAAGTTTCTAAAATTCATTATAATTAAGTTGATACTAAAAATTACTTCTGTGAATTAATTAAAATTGGTGGTTTTAAGTGAAATTATAATAATCGAAAGTGTTTATAAATAAAGTGTTTGAATCGAAGTCTTCTAAAATTCATTATATTTAAGTGAAGTGATATAAAAAAGTGACCCAGTAAATAAAGTGTTTTGTGTTCGAATTAATATTGTATTAAAATAAATTCTCTTGTTGATCTAATTTTCTCAAAACTGTTAGAGCAATGTGATAATAATAATAATTTAATAAATATTGAAAATTTCTAAAATTAATAAAGTTATTTGTTTAAAGATTTTTAAAATTGCTTCTGTGAATTAATTAAAATTGTTTAAATGAAATATGATTTAATTCATATTTTATGTTGAACTGAATTTATTACGAGTTTAAGAAAAATTAAATATAATTGCGTTTAAAATAATTTAGTGAAAGTTTAAAAACAGCTGAGTCTTAGTTTCATATAATTCATTTTTAATACTTAGTGTGGGATTAATTTCGTAAAAGAAAAATAATAAAGCTCTAAAATATTACCAAGCGTTCGGTTTACGGATTTAATTAATAGTTAGTAAAGAGAATTACGTGAGTACAAAGAATAAAATAGGAAAATAAAACAACAAAAATTAAATATTATCTAATAAAAATTGGATTTAGAGATCATTAAATTTGAAGAAATAGTACAAATCGGTAGATCACGAATTGAAATTAGGAAACACTAGATTGTATTAAGTAAATATTTCTAAATTAGATTAAACATACCAGGCAGGGAAGTCCAATATTTTCCCAAACCTCGTAATTGGCGTGTATAACCCGTCTGGAAAAATTATGAAATTTGTCGGGAGTTCAGGTGAGTCAACCATTTAATATAAAAGTTTTCAGGTTCTCCCGGGGAAGGCGAGGACGGAGACATGAATTATATTTCTAATGATTTATAAGTACATGTATTGTATATATGTGTATATATATATATGATTATATTTAATGTTTAATATATAGGTCAATACTATACGACCGTTATCTATCATGAGTAAATGTTTTGTATACTTGATCAAAGCCGTTCTAATCAAATAATTATGTTCAAATACATTTTGGGGTACCCGAGCGGTATGTCTAGCTCCATTAAATATTTTACGATAATCCTCTCTTTTCACATTGAATTATAATTAAACGAGTACTAAAGATAATTCAATTGTCTCACTCAATACCAGTACTTGAATTTAAATATTCAGAAATATAATTTTTACATAAATACATCTAGGTATTTATAATAATTTCCGTTAGATACTTACCTGTATAAACCTCTTTTTTCGCATTGAATTATAATTAAACTAGTACTATAGATAATTCAATTGTCTCACTCATTACCAGCACTTGACTTTTAAATATTCAAAAATACCTATTTTTTTTCCATAAATACATTTAAGTATTTATAAAAATTTCCGGTAGATACCTAAGCCTTTACTAAGAGTATATATGTGTGTATGGATATATATATATAAAGAAAGTGTATAATGTATCTATCAAATCTATATGGCCGTTATTTATTTTATGTTTATTTATATACAATGTTTAATATATATATATATAAAACCATTTATTATATTTATGTATATGTCCTATAAAAACTGTTTATTTTATTATTATATATTTTCCCTAACACTTAAATTCGAAAACTAACGTTACTAATTATAAACATCCCAAACGATTTTTATTAATTCAAAGATCGTTATCATTCTAAAACAAACCAATGAATCCTAATTGTTATGCTTCCTGACGGGGGTCTCTGACACTTAATAACTGTCGCATATCTCAATGACACACTTCCTCGACTGTTATTAAAACTAGGTCAACATTCCAAACCACACCTTCTTTTATCGAAGTATGTAGATACGTATAAGTATATATATATTCGAATTTCAGTACATCTTACGAAGAATAAGTACCTTAACAAACGTCGACATTTAATTGAAAAAGAACTATCATCTTTTGCGATGAACTATCATCTTTTAGAAATCACGTATTTGTAGTTTGCGTACATACATATTTTTATAGCGCCATTTTCGTAGAAAGATTCAATTCAAAGGCGCTCCACTCCCGTTCGAACATATTGATGAATTCAACAGAACAAACAAAAACCCACATTACTAGAAATGTCAAAATAAGCATAATCATTCGTCGACAATACGTTCCCAAGTTATGTTATAAAATTAATTTTATCTTCGACTTAGGTTTTCAAGGTTCAGGCCTTGCAAATTTTGGGCTTTTTGGAGTCCTACCTTTTCTCCAAACAAAAAATCAATCTACAGTTAAATTCAAACTACATGAGATAGCAGGGTCTCATTAAATCAACCTGTCAACCAAACCAAAAAGTAATCTATTATATATATTGTATTATCACTTTTACGTATATTCTTATGTAATATGTCTGAATATCTGGCACAGATTCACGACCTGTGTTGGAGATGTCAGATCCACAATTTTCTGGGAAAACTGGAGTATTGTGGATTATAAAAACTCGTATTGTTTACATATATTTATAATTTGTACCTATCGATTGGGCAGAGATAATTGCTGATTTAAGCGTGGTTATCTCTGAACTCTTGATGCGGGGGACGGCCTTTCAACCCGGACTTTGCAAAAATTCGCAAGTATATAATGTTGTTTGACGAGGGGACGGAACCGGTTTGATCTCCTTTAAATGTAACTGTCTGGAGGACGGGAATTCGGAGGGTCTCGGACCCATGGATAAGGAAGGTGCTCTTTCCGTCGCGGTACAGGGGATGACCAATAGCGCACGAACTAAAAGAAGAGGTTACGTATACCGATTTGGTCAGGCTGTACGTCTGTGAAGAGAGAGTTACTGACCGGAAACGTGGTCATCTGAGTACTTTAGGGGTAGGTCTGGAGCCGAATTGCAGCAAAACAAACCGTATTCGATCTCTCGTCATAACAAAAGCTGTGTAAACTAAAACCTAATCATGTAATTTTCCCAAATTTAGGAGAGGATGGAGATGGCGCCAAAACAAGTAAAACTGTACCTTTTAACCATGAAATTCATTGAAACTAACCCATGTAGAATAACACTTAGTACGATGAGGAAAGGCGATAATACTGTGATCATTACATTTATGTATACCAAATTTAAAATCGAAACTACGTCGTATTATATAGATCAGGAATAGTGCAATTAGTATAGCCCAGAAGCTAAGTTTTCCCATTAAAACTCACGATAGAAAAAAAAAATAGAAAATTTAGGGGTAAAGTTAGGAAAATGCTAGTCTTCCTATAGGAAATTAACGTAGATTGCATAGTAGGATAATAATAGAGAGTTCAGAACATTAAAGTCTAAGATAGGAATGTTAGGAATACGAATTCTGTCAATGGTATGCGAGAGTCTGCCTACGCTACAAAGAATAGGGGTTACCACAAATAAGGCCTTGTTTTTCCAATAGTCTGAAACAAAAAACAACACAACGTAGACTCCGGAAAAGCTTGGGAAATTGACCACATTGGAGTGCAAAATTTCCGTGAAAATCATGAAAATCGGAAACACTCGAATGTTAGCATAGGGCTAGACGTTACACGCTGGCCAAGGAGGAGAAAAACCTCAAATTGAAAGGAAAACTACAAAGAGTTTTCCGATCACATTAGTTAGGAAAATTTAAGGCAGCAGTAGAGGAGTCATCTTAAATCGGTGGCGCGAACGGAAGTCTATTGCTAAATTAAATCATAAACGAAGGAAGGACGGGCCATCACATCTTTAAAGCCTAGCGGGGGGGGGAGCCATCTCACTCTTGAGTCTGTGGTTACATACCTAGATGTTCCCCTCTGACCCCCTTCCCCCATACGAAAGAAGAAGAAGACTAGGTTAGGTTAGCATAAAGATGTTTTATTATTTTGACTGTTTGCTTATTAACTTGAAACGTCCGGCCTTCGTAGATATGAAATTATTTACTAACACAGAATTCTATCCATAACGGAGCAAATCGACTCGTCAAAATGCTGCATAAATGATTGTACAGGATTTAAATTTGCGACAGTTGATAAATTAAGTTTTATTTACTTGTTTTCTGGTATCAATTATGTATAATATTTTCCAGTTTGTTCGCTTCAACACATTGATTTTGATCTTCATTAAATATCTAATCTAAACATCTCGAATATTAACGTTCTTAAATAACCACATGAAAAATACTAATTCTTATCACAACGCAACTTCTCGATTTCTGATTATTTTATGATTTACAAGTTCCTATCAAGAAATTGGCAATGGTGATCAAACTCGTGATATAAGTTGTAGCATTTTTTTATCAGGTTTGTAAATAAATACGTAATATTGATTATTAGCATTTCATTGTGTGTCACCTTTCACATGGTAGAAAGCAAGCAGCCATTGTCATTTTCCAGTTAATGATAGCCACTGACGAGGTTGGTCCTTGTTGACAATGGTGACCTTTTGAACGTTTTGTGAATGCCACTTTAATAATCAAGCGTACCAATAAGAGGTGGGCGTTGCAGATTATTTTTCAAAATAATAAGTTACTTGAAACTGTTTAAAGTAACGTAATTTGTTTTTTTTTTTAAATTTGCAATGGGGTTAAAATTTTTTCAAAAGCTTTTCGTAACAGCTTTCAGCAACAGAGTTTTGGTCGAAATTGGTTAACGTGAAAGCATTTAACGCGCAAGTGTTTCTTTTGCAACGGTTTACAACAGGTATTGCAAGTGTTGTGGGGAGCTGTTTTAAACGTTTCATACAGAATTCTCAAACGAATTGTGCTCTATTGGAATGATTTCATACGGGTTTATTGCAGGTTTTTTTTTAAAACGGTTATACCAAAATAGCGAAACTGTTACAACCATTTCGGAATTTGAACGATCACGAAAAACGGTTTCACTTCATTTTACTCACCTCTAGTACCAATCGTCCGTGGAATTTTCTTTTCTATCTAGAGATCTAAGATTAAATAAAAAAAAATTTCAATGTGTTTTTATTTCCGACATAAAGGTTAACTCACTGACATCTAAAATTGAATTAGAACACGCGTTGTAAAATATTTTATATATTATCATCTGCTGAATGTTTAAACTAAACATGTTAAAACGCAAACTTATAAACCCTAATTTATTTATACATATCTAACTATATTAACAAAACAATAAAACTACCGATTGTGGCGTGCAGTACATAAAGGCTAAAAAGCTGTGTTCCTACCTTAAGGAAAATGAGTGTAAATCTAAATAAAAATTAAATAACTACAAATTATTTATATATATACATATATATATGTATATATATTTAATTTTTTCATGAATTCAAGGTATTTTTATATATATTTTTTTAATCTCGTAATCGTTCTACCTTAATTAAATGTTTCTACTTAACAAATTTAAATTTTCCAGTTCCAACTAGCCCTGGTTCATACATGATAGAATACATATATTATCTTTCTCAGAATACTATTTTTTAGCTTTACTACAAGGATATGTCAAATCACAAAAATAAACCCTATATCTGGCTATATCATATATAAAATGCCCATTTTCACTCGAACACTACACACAGCTTACCTTTGGTTATAGAGCAATGCACACCATGGGGTATAATGTCCTTCCCTCTAGGGATTCACCTGCTTTGCGGAGGACTTCAGTATAAGTAACAATAAGAAACTCTAGTTAAAAATATTGTAGCTTAAAAACAATATATGTATTCATATAGATCAACAAATGCCGATTCTGAATATATGTATATAAGTTTTATTATATATGGTTTTATATGTAGAATTTTTATCAATTGTTATTTAAAAGTGAATAATAAACCATCTCATCAAAGGGCCCAGTTTCATTGGTACCATTGGAACGATATCACACGGTTGTTCTGTGTAAATTCGTTACGTGTAAATTCATTCCGTGTGACGTCACCCCACCCGTCACTTACCGCTCGAATTCTGATCATTTTGGTAAGTTTAAAAAAAATCTAACTTTCATAATTAATAAATAAAATAATTTAATTAATTATTTCAAACTATGACGAAGAACTTTAAAAAATGGTGTGTAGTTCCTTATTAATAATTTATAATGTGATTCAAAATCTGGCTAAAGAGATCTGAGCAGATCATCAATCCGTTGGTTTGGGATTGCTTAAATTTACCATTTTGGTTCTGGTTTGATTCCCTATCTATATTTGAAGTAAATACATCTTACATGTTGATTGAACACGGCAACCATCAAAATTTCCTGTAAGGATATCCTTTCTTCATTTTTATTTGTGTTTATTTTATTCACCCTTTAAAGTAAATCTTTTGTACTATAGGCCAATCCTGCAGCTGGTGGTGGTGCAGAGGAGGGACAACAAGGAATGGGCTCTGCCGGGGGGGATGGTGGACCCCGGGGAGAAGGTGTCCACCACGGCAGTCCGGGAGTTCCTGGAGGAAGCCACCAACTCTCTGCATATGACTGATGGTATTACTTGTCACATAACATCACTTACATTAGGCCTATCCTGCAGCTGGTGGTGGTCCAGAGGAGGGACAACAAGATTTTTATTTAAAAAAAAAATTGAGTTCCACAAATTAAACGCACTTACATCAACGGATCTCACGCACTTTACATTAAACCTGTTAAATATATGTTTTATAAATTGTACATCTTCATCTGGAATATTTTTCCTCATAACTTATGACAAAGCTACGAAGTCCAATGTTAACAGATTTAGGTGGATCATGTTATTTATCCATATTTATATTAACATGCTTATATAGGCAAACTATGTTAACACTTAAAGGCCTTCCACACAACTGGTTTGCCCAATACTAACTGAAGCTACCAATTCGAAAGGTTTGGCCGTCCGGTCGTCCTTTCCTACCAACTTTGGGAAAGGACGACCGGATGGTTGAACCTTTCGACATGGTGGCTTCAGTTAGTATTGAGTAAACCAGTCGTGTGGAAGGCCCTTTAGGTTTATATAAGGTTGAATCCCTGTGGTGGGATGATATGGTAAACAATTTTGAACTTTGGTGTAGTAACAGCTTTAGAAATTAAGAAAGTGACCTTCTGGCATAGAAAGATAAACATTTTTATAGTTATTTGTACAATAATATGTATATCTTTTACTGAGCGTAAAACATAAAACATGTGCATTCAATAAAATTCTTATTTCCAGATGAAAAACTGATGGTGGACCTTTCCCTCAAGGACTTCTTTTCCAAAGGCGAAGAGGTTCTCTGCACTTATGTGGACGATCCCAGGAATACTGACAATTCCTGGATGGAAACGACTGCGTTCAGCTTCCACGACGAGTCAGGCGATACTTTAAAGTATGTGGCACTCAACGCGGGGGATGATGCTGTCGGCGTGAAGTGGATCGACCTCCACCGGGAGATGGCACTTTACGCAACTCACAGAGATTTCGTAGAGAAAGTGGCTCAGGTCAAGTATTGCCACTGGTAAAAATATTCCTGAAATTTTTAACCACCGAACAGATTAATCACTAAAAGTGTGATTAATGCCGATTTAAAAGAAAATTGATCTTGCCAGTGAAATAAGATAATAATTGACATCTTTGGCCTTTGATAGGGTAATGGATGTTTATGTGTGCAAGAAGAAATTTCGATATTTGGATGATTTCAACAGAAGTAAGGAAAAACTGAACTTACTTTGTGCATACTGACACGCCGACAATACACTTCTATTGGTTCATCTCTTCGGTGTCCTTTACCCAAGCTAGCAATAATATAACAAAAAAATACTCACATTTTCATCTTATGTTTTTGTAAAGGAAAATTAAATGTAGGTATAATAAGGAACTCCAGTGAAAAATATTGTTTCTTTAAAATATATATGTATTCAAATAGGTCAGCAAACACCGATTCAGAATATACAAGTTTTACTATAGGTATATAAATATATGTAGAATTTAAAAAATCATCTGACGTCACCCCAGTATTCTGGAATTGGATTTGTTTATTTATCAATTTTGTTTTCTAGTTTTTAAATACATATGTATTTTTTTTAGTTGTCAATACGGATATTATGATAATGTTAATGTTAAATACTATTATTATTCTTTGAGTTGAAAGTTTCTAAAAAGGTACATAATTTTATTACTTATCTTTAGTTATGGTTTACCATGAATAGAATATATAATTATGTACGGTAAAGCTCATCCTTGTTTTCGCATTTGGCATTCTAACCTCAAAACTGACCGGCCATAGGCGGACATTACATGTACGCTTCGTACGTGTGGGAGACGCTATTGATTTGGAGCGTTTTGACAAGCTTTGAACAATTGAAACTTTGAAAATTATTTTAACTATGAACACTAACTTCAGAAAAAAAAAGTACTCGTATTTAAGTTAGAACATCATTATTGAAAATGGACTGGAGTTCCTTATTAGTTAGATTTCTTGTTGTTGTGTAGTTATTAGAATTTTTCAGCTATCACACATAAATATTATCAATGAATCACTTAAACTGAGTTTTGAGGTTGTATTGTACGTTAATATTACATTTTTTGATTCTTAACCCCTAGGTGTCAATCAACGGTAACTTGAAGTTTTAGGGCACTGTGCCTATCTTACTGCGCACTGCAATATCGTGCGTAGTGTTCAGATTTATGTACTTTTTATTTGTATCCATTATTATTCCAATAAAATACTCAATGTTATGTCGTGTACTTATCTCTATTTATTTCTTTCATATATTCAATTAATAGAGAAAATTGTTTTGAGAAATTTAATGCATTTTTTAGGGGTTACTGATAGAACATATTTAATTTCATTACTATTTTATGAGAAATTTAATGCATTTTCTAAGGGTTGATGACAGAACATTTTTAATTTTATTGAGTACATTCATAGAAAATATAAGAAGATTAATCCTTCCGCCGCTATTCGCATACTATGTGCAAATAATCCGTGCCTCCGGGACTATCGCATACATTTATGTTATACATTAATCTAAAAATAAATTTAATGACTTCCAAAAGGGTGCCGCATGTCTGTTATTTCTGTTTTGAACGGGATGCGGTGAAAATGTCAATGGTGACTCACACTACACAATTGCTTAACACTGACATGCTTAACTTTGCAGTTGGTGGTGTTGCTAGTATATATTTTGTGGATGCGTAAAAATCTGTAGATTAAAAATTTTCATTCGTTAGTTCCTACTTTGGCCACCTACAAAGGTAAGTGTGTCACGCTGTACATGGCTATTTTTATCATAGTTACTTCGGTGTCCGTCCACAGTTACCTAATAATTTTGTGATAGTTCTCACCTAGTATATTGCCCAACATGCTTTTATTTTATTTACCATGCTTTTATTTTATTTCATTATTTGTTTTTCATTTGTACAAATGCACTTTATACTATCCATTTTATTATTTAGAATTAAAATATAAGATATATGAAAGATAACTTCAGAATTGAAAGAACTACACATATGTTTATATACCATCATTAGAGCTAATAATTATTTCTTTGTTTTATGTACGTACAAATTGTAGAGTAATTACTACAACTAGGCGACTCTGAAATCAGCGGTTTTGAGATACACACAAAACCAAACTTTATTTCCTCACCCATACATATTACTTGTTTGTGGCATACATGGGCGAGGAAATAAAGTTATGGTTTTGTGTGTAACTCATAAAATCTGATTTCGGAGGTACCTAGTTGTAGTAATTGCCCCGCGATACCATAACTTTATTTCCTCACCCATACATATTACTTGTTTGTGGCATACATGGGCGAGGAAATAAAGTTATGGTTTTGTGTGTAACTCATGAAATCTGATTTCGGAGGTACTTATTTGTAGTAATTACCCTGCAATATATTAATCTACAGTAGAATCATTATAAAGAGATTCTTGCTCGTGTAATGGTGTACCGTATCGTAGGACTACTGCAGGGTAAGAGGGGACTGCGTACGGGTGTTCTAAACTATGTATTTCGAATCAATTTTAATCTTTATCAGTGTGCATAAATACATTCAAATGTGCACTCTTTAAAATGTTTTATCTGTATCTACCTATTTGAATTCAATATTACAAAGCACAGTTTGTCATGTCAATATGCCGAGGGTTGAAGAAAATGTTTTATCTGTATCTACCTATTTGAATTCAATATTACAAAGCACAGTTTGTCATGTCAATATGCCGAGGGTTGAAGAAAAT